>PNEQ01028148.1:45220-60132 GCA_003012365.1 Medauroidea extradentata
GTCGAGTTCGTCATATGTTCTTTCACTAATGTTGTATTCAAATAGGAAAATACACGGAACTACGTACAATAAATCGCTACCAACCATACAAGCAGTAAAGTAACTCTTGTTAGTGGTGATGTATATGCAGTAACGGCTAGTGATTTTTTTCAAAGGTTAAATCTTTAGTGCTCACTTTATTCCGAATGGCCTATATCAGCACTTGATGTTTTCCAGTCAGTGACAAAGCAGATACTGTCAGCCAGGAAAGGTAACCTATCTCGATGATGTTTTGCTAACTGGCCCGAAATTTGAGTCAGCATCTGAGAGGTCAGATACAGCTGTGACTCAGTTTAAGAGGCATGGTGTTCGGGTCAGTAGATACCACAAAATACGGACTGTTCCACTCTCAAGTGACTTATCTCTGCCGAGTTATCAATGGCAGAGGCATAAGACGATCAACAATTGAAGCCGCAGAACCAACCAACAAGGAGGAATTGCAGACTTATAATGGGCTGCTAAATTACTACTGGAACTAGCAAGTTGACTTTCAGCTTTTACGAGTTACTGAAGCAGAATAAAAGAGGAGTTCAGACACAAGTAAGCTTTTTCAGGAGAGCAAAATTTGGCTATTGTGTTCCAATTTGTTAGTTCTTTTTGATCTGGCAAAAACCTTGGTATTGATTTGTGATGTGTCCCCAATAGGGGTTGGAGCAGTTTTGTCACATATTGAAGAAGCTGTCGGCAGCAAAGCGGAAGTATTCGCTACTAGACAGAGAAGCCTGCTGTCAATAAGTTTCACAACTACATTTACGGTGCCAAGTTTATTTTCTAAATGGATCATAAGTCTGTCACGGAGTAGCTAGTTGCAAAGGTGAGCAGGGATGGCGTTACATGATTATGAAATCAGATACAAGGCGGGAACACAAATTCCACATGCAGACATATTATCACTGTTACCGGTGACATGATGAGCCATTAGAAATAGAAGACTAGATATTCCCCAGTGCAGGAGTTCATAGAGAAAATAAAAATAATTTTCACAAATTTTGGACAAACCCTTGTATCCAGCAGATATTGGTAGATTGACAAATAATGACCCACTTTTGGCTAAAGGTAAAGATTTTATCAAGTTTCAATGGCCAGACAGTATCGAAGAGAATCATTGACCCCTATCTGTCCATAATAACATGAGCTCTCAGTTGAAGAAGATTGTGTTCTGTGGGGAAACAAGAGTTGTGATACCAAAGGCCATAAGAACGGTGATTTGTCACTGCTACATGAAGAACACCCAGGTTTCAGATGTATGAAAATGTTAGCAAGGAGTTACGTTCAGTGGCCTCACCTTGACAGACTGAAGGAGTGGTGCAGTCTTGTCATGTTTGCCAGTGTGTTCAACCTTCAGCCCAAAATATGCCCCTCCAACAACGGCCATGGCCAACACGTAAATGGCAGCGGATACATGTGGATTCTGCAATGGCAGGTGGTCGAAACCCACTCATTATAGATAGTATATGCACATTCCAAGGTTGGTAGAAGTGTTTGTAATGCATTATACTACTGTTGAAGTAACAATAACACAGCTTTGAATACTCTTTAGTGCCTACAGGCTTCCAGAGCTAACTGTGTTTGATAATGGGCCACAGTTTACATCACAGGAGTTCAAGACATTTGTGACAAAAAAAAGAATACGGCACGTGTTGACTCCTCCGTACCACCCTCAGTCTAATGGAATGGCTGAAACAAGTTTGTGAAAAAAGTACTTCCCTGCAACATAATTTGAATAAATATTTATTCTCATACAGGAATATTCCATCATCAACAACATTAACCACACAAACAGAACTATTTTTAATGCAGAAACCTCATACTAGCCTAGTATGTTGAAACTATCACTGAATTTCAAAATGGAAACAAAGCTGATAGACAAGCACCTGGAAAGTCAAGCAACACAGTCACAGTCTATACAGTTTGTTGAAGGGGAAATGTTTGTGCACGGATGGTGAAAGGTGAACTGAGTTCCAGGTCAAATCAGAGAACAAGTGAATCCAGTAACATATCAAGTCAGGGTTCAAAGTCAGCAGTTTTTTTTCTCATGCTGAACACCTCAAGAAACAGATTTGTTGCATCTACGAAGCACAAGCAAGCAATCTCTCGGTGCTGTGCCAAGGATTGAAAGAGTACCTAATGCTGAAGACTGGAAGAGATATTGATGACTGACCAAGTTAGCAACATGGTGAAGGAGAGATGGGGTAGCCTACACATGTGTAGTAGCTAGACCAGGAGAATACCACCAGCTTCTGAGAGCTCAAATGGTCGAATAAAAAACTCTCATGGGGACCGAGCCAGAAGGTTCACCACGTACACTCGAAGGGTTCGGAAGGTTTCCAGACTAAGGATCATCCTCACCACGGTCACGGGAGAAGTACAGGGAGTTGGTAACAAGACAACTTTGCCCTAGAGGAACAATTCGTAAACCTCAAAGACCAAACTTGTGATCCATGAAGTTTAAGGATGGTTAAAGTAAAAATTGTAGCTTGTGCAGCTGTAAACACATTAACTCTATGTAGAGGGAAGGAGTGTAGTAGGTTAGTCTTGTAAGGGAAATAAGTATAATGAGTTGGCAGCTTTTAAGGCAGTGAAGTAGGAATGTAAATGGTGTCGTCGTTGTGATATGCGGTGTTGGCAATCATGAGTGTAAACAGACAGTGTAGAATAAGCGGGAATGTGACAGATGTGGGAAAGACTGAAGACAGTATTAGTTAGGACTATCAGTGTTTGTAATGTCTTGTAATGATGAATGAGAATAAATAAGAGAGAAACACAACATGGCGCAGTCGGAAGTTAGTTATTAAATGTTCTCAGTGTCAGTTTTGTGGTATTGTACGGCATTGCAATTTGGGTCAGGTCGAAGTGAGGTTATAGGTGGTCCGGCGGTTGGTATTTCACAATGGAATCCTTTAAACCACCATCGGCGCTCGTCCTTGATGGCAATCTTTGTGAGCACTATCGACGGTTTAAACAGAACTTCGGAATTTTTATGTTAGCAAGTGGGTACAATTCGAAATCGTCTGCAGTTAAGACTGCGATGTGGTTAAATCTCATCAGTGACGAGGCTGTTGAGTTATTTAACACGTTTGATCTGTCGGAGGGCGACCAAAAGGATTACGAAAAAGTGGTGCAAGCCTTTGAAAGCTATTGCAATCCTGTTAAAAACACTGTGGTCGAGCGGTTTAAGTTTAATTGTCGGGTGCAAGAAGAGGGAGAGCCATTTGACTCATTTGTGAGAGACCTAAAGAAGCTGGTAAAAAGTTGTGAATTTAAGGATCAGACAGACAGTGTTGTACGTGACGGAATAGTGCTAGGCATTCGAGACAAGGGGCTGCATGAACGCCTGCTGCGTGAACCAGATATAAGTTTGTCAAAGGCATTGGCACAGTGTCAGGCGGCAGAGTTAGGCAAGCAGCATGCCGATGTATTACAAACTAAAGTGGTTAATCCTGTTCGGCAGCGGGAGGATGTGGTAGAAGATGAATTGCAGTCGGGTGGGCACACTGTTGAAACAGTGTGGTGAAATAAAAAGATGCAGCAGGTGGTGAACAAAGGAAGAGTCGAACAGAAGTATATGCCAGGAGGTGGTCAAAAGTGTCGACGGTGTGGAAAGGTACATCAAAGGAATGTGTGCCCTGCCTTTGGGAAAATGTGTTACAAGTGTAAGCAGTTAAATCATTTTGCACTCTGGTGCACCAGCCAAGTCGAGGAAGTTAGGTTAGTTGGCGGTCGAATGGAAGAGTTCTTTGTCAGCACATTACATTAGAAGTGGTAGAGGCGACATCTGCGGTAGGGAAAGACAAGTTAGGCCGAAAGGAGTGGACTCAGGATATGCTGGTTGAAGGTAGGACTGTAAACTTCAAGCTTGATACGGGATCAGAGGTAAACATTATATCACAGAACATCATGAAGTAGATGCCTTGCTCAACTCAGTTGAGGCACTCAAGCATAACGCTTTAAGGGTTTGGAGGTAAAGGGTGAGTTCAGTGGGGGTCATTAAGCTCAGGTGCAGAGTTAAATGAGTCTGATGGTGTCCAGGAGTGGCTAGAGTTTGTTGTAGTGGAAGATGGCAACTGTAGGATGCCTATTTTGGGACTGCCGGGATGTCTGTGTTTGAAGCTAGCGTCTCGCAGTTTTGTCCACACCTTGCAAAGTAGTGGGCTTTCGGAAGACAAATTCTTGAAATAATTTGCAGATTTATTTCAAGGGGTAGGGTGTACCCCGAACAAGTGTACACTGGTACGTAGTCAATCAGCTCAACCAGTAGCCACACCACCTCGACGAGTACCTCTGGCGTTATGGGACAGATTAAAAGACAAACTGGATGAGCTGGTCAAGCGTGGCATTATTGCCAAAGTGGATCAGCCGACTGGCTGGGTCAGCAACCTGACAATAGTAGAAAAAGTAGACAAAACCCTCAGACTGTGTATAGACCCAGTGGAACTGAATAGGGCAGTGTGCAGGGAGTACCAAATGATTCCAACATTGGAGGACCTGAGCTGCAAGCTGACCGGCAAGTCCATTTTCACAGTAATGGACCTGAAAGATGGATTTTACCAGGTGGAACTGGATGAGGAGTCAAGCAGGTACTGCACTTTCAGCACACCGTTTGGTTGTTATAAATTTTTAGGACTTCTGTTTGGGTTGTCCAGTGCACCGGAAATTTTTCAACGAATAAACATGCAGAACTTTGGTAATATTCCAGGCGTATTGGTGTACTTCAATGATCTCTTGATTGCAGCAACAAGTGAGCGAGAGCATGATGAAATTCTTTACGGGTAGCACATAGAGCCAGGGACCTGAATGTGAAGTTCAACGAAAATAAAATTCAGTTTAAACGAAAGGAAGTACAGTATTTTGATCACATATTCTCGTCAAGTGGGATGAAAGTAGATGCAGACCAAGTACGAGCGGTAAGAGCTCTACAAATACCTACAAACAAAGTTAAACTGCAACGAGTGTTGCGCTTCATCAGCTATCTTCGCAAGTTCTTGCCGAATGTAGCTAGCATCACAGCTCCACTAAGAGAACTCCTGAAGAGTGATGTTGAGTGGCAGTGGTTGCCAGTACACACTGAAACACTGCAGCAAGTAAAGGAATTGGTCAGCAAGGCGCCAGTACTCGGTTTATATGACTCCAGCAAGAAGCTCTCCATTCAGTGTGATGCCTCAAAAGACGGCTTGGGGTGCTGTCTGATGTGCGACGATCAGCCAATTAGCTACGCATCACAGAGTTTGATGCCCGCAGAAAGGAACTATGCGCAAGTTAAGAAGATGTTCAGTATTGTGTATGCAGCGAGAAAGTTTTATCACTACATATATGGAAGGCATGTCACCGTCTACACGGATCACAAACCTTTGGTTCCTGTGTTTAAGAAGAGTGTAGTGGATGTGTGTTTGGTTAAGACTCCAGCGAATGAAAATCAGGCTGCTATGCTATACATTGTCAGTAGAGTATCTTCCAGGCAAACTCATGCTTGTGGCAGACTTGTTATCAAGATCATTTGTTCCAGAGGTGGAATCCACTGATAAAGACTTGTCTGCAGAGATGGTTCACCTTTTGAGTGTGGGGAATACTAGTCAGGTATCGGGTACCAGAAAGGATGAGCTCAGGCGTGAAACTGCCAAGGATGCAGTCATAAACGAGATCAAGCAATACTGTCAGACGGGGTGGCCCGAACATAAACATCAGGTTAATCCGCAAGCTCAAATGTATTTTGTACAGAGAAATAATCTGCATGTTGACAAGGATCTGGTGTTCTTGAATGATCAAATTGTAGTTCCAGTGGCATTGAGGCCACACATGCTGTCACTTCTTTATGAGGGCCAGTTAGGAATAGCAAAAACCAAAGCACGAGCCAGGCAAGTGTTGTACTGGCCAAAAATGTCTGAAGAAATTGATTGTTGGTTAATAGGTGCTTGACATGTCAGAAGTATAGAAACAAGAGTATGTCAGAACCACTTATGTGTCATGAATTCCGGAACTACCATTTCAAAAGCTTGGGGTGGATCTTTGCGACTTTGGGGGCAATAGTTATATGGTGGTTGTTGACTACTACTACTCCAAGTGGATAGAGGTAGTACCTGTGTCAAATAAACAAGCCAGTGAGGTTATAAGAGAATTAAAGTTAGTGTTTGCCACTCGTGGGGTACCACAGATAAATGGCATATTGTCTGAGACAGTAAACTCCTACAAGTACAGGCAGTTTGCAAGAAGTTGGGACTTTAGAATAGTGACCACCAGTCCTCTTTACCCAAAGTCGAACGGACAAGCAGAACTGGCAGTGCATATTGCCAAGAACATGCTGAGGATGTGTGTGGACCCACACAATGATCTACTGACAATGATACTTGAGTACAAAAACACTCCCTTGTCTACAGTCGGTCAGTCACCAGTACAGTTGTTGACGAGTCATCGTGTAAGGACGAAGATACCAATGATCCAGAAGCTACTGAAACCGGAAGTGCAGAGAAGGGTAGCAGAGGAACTACGCGACAGACAGATGAAGGCGAAGGACTGGTACGATCAGCGAGCAAAGAATGAGATAATTGTAAGGGAAATAAGTATAATGAGTTGGCAGCTTTTAAGGCAGTGAAGTAGGAATGTAAATGGTGTCGTCGTTGTGATACGCGGTGTTGGCAATCGTGAGTGTAAACAGACAGTGTAGAATATGCGGGAATGTGATAGAGATGTGGGAAAGAGTGAAGACAGTATTAGTTAGTACTATCAGTGTTTGTAATGTCTTGTAATGATGAATGTGAATAAATAAGAGAGAAACAAAACAGTCATAAGTAGTTAGAAGTGAATATTAACAGAATAAAGATATTGCCACAGCCATAAAATCCACAGAGAAACCTAAATGAGCACAAGCAACACTTGTCTGGAGCGAAATTCAATTACTTGCAAGGATAATTCATCCATCTCTAGTCATCAAGAGGCATAGCTCAGTTATTTTTGGCAGCCTGAAATCCTTCATTCTTTATTCCTTTGTGTACTTTACATCAAGGATAGACCCTGACAGTCTCGGTAGACTACATACTAATGAGCTAAATAGTAATTGTAAGAGATGGTTGCACTGCGTCAGGGGTGTGCACATGATGGCGGAGAATAAAGGTTGCCTGCGTTTTATGACTACTAGCATATTTCAATAAATACTACATGACACAGTCTATAGTAACCTTTCACTAAATATGGATTTATTGGTAAAACCAATAGTGGAACTACCACGGGATGTCGATGTGGCAAGCAATTGACTGCAATGGTGACAGAAGTTTAAATACTATCATGAAGCCGTCTGAGGGGAGAGTATGCCAGAGTTGTGGCAAATAGCCATATTGGTTAACTTGATGGGTCATTATGGTGAAGATACTTATGAGAGTTTTACTTTCAGCAAAAAAGAAGCTGTGACTGTGGAAAATGTCCTTAAAAAGTTGAACTAATATATTTTACCAATACATAAGTTTACCTACGAGAGGCACTTTTTTTTACCTGTTAGCAGAAGGATGGTAAACTTTTAACTCTTACATGGCTGAATTGAGGAAAAAGTCAGACTCTTGCGAGTTTGGAGCGATGAAGGACAAGCTAATTAAGGACAGTATAGTATATGGTATTAAGGATATGTTGTACGACAACGTCTGCCTAGGAAATACAACCTCACTCTAGTGCAAGCAGTGAATATCTTCAGAACGGTAGAGGTTACAGAAAAGGTCTCCTGACATTTAAGGAGGAAGATACTGCTGTTCGAGAGGTCACACGCACCTAGTTTGGGTACTCTGGCAGCATTGCGCCAACTAGTGGCATCGGCAGCAGCACAAAGTATCAGGGGCGCTAGTACTCCAGCAACGGGCCTCAGAGTAGCAATGGTTCAACCAGTGGCAACAAGGTTCAGTGGCATCAAGATTGTGACTAACTGGTGTGGCAGGAAGCACGAGTGTCGCATGTGTCCTGTGTATGGTGTAATTGTGTGTCGAAAATGCAATGGCAAAAATAATTTTACCAATGTGTGTTATTCCAAGAAAAAAGGTTAGAGAAGTGACAAAATTGTCTTCCACATCTACATGCTCGGAGGATGAAATATGCTTCAGCAGTCTCATCAGGCTGCACACCGGAGAACTAGTGTGTAGATTCTATTTCACACAAAAGTGCTCTTATGGAACAGACAGCCAAAATTGAGGTGAGTTGTCATTTATTAAAAATTAAGAAAGGATACCCTTGAGCTTAGGCAAATCTCGTACAAATGAAATTGTTTGAAAGACATCATATAAGCCATAAAAACTTGTTTAAGCTCCAATTTTAAGCTGGTAAATTATTTGGGAGACAAAATATCTTTCTTGTGCAAGTCCTATCTAAAAGGCACGTAATTATAATAGGAGAGTCAGGGTTCTAGAACTTTATGTGGTAGAAAGAGAGTTCACCTATTCTAGGATACTCAGAATGTGTTATGCTGGATCTGATTAGAAAGGTAGAAACAGTTTTTATTAATACCAGAAATTTAAAGCTCTCTAACTTAACTGCGAAATATCACAAGTGTTTCACTGGTACTGGGGAGCTTCCAGGTAGCTATAGAATGGTTGTTAGGGAAGATGCCATGCCAAGCCAGTGAGCCACGCTCCATGTAATGTTGCTGCTGCTCTCAGGAAACCCTTTGCCAGCACGCCTGGAGGTCGGAGAGGATTGGCTTGGAGACAAAGTTGAATTAATTGATAGCAGTGCTGTGGGTGTGGTTAGATTGGTCTCAGAGTGCCACCTAGCATTATGCCCGGCTAGGAGGGTGGTGGTGGTGATTCAGGGTCGCGTATTGTTTGGCTGGCGCCTCTCCTTCCTGTGGTAATGTTGGCTGTTTGGTCAGGTTGTGGGAGCACTATGAGAAAACTCTCTTTCACCACGTGGACTATTCAGGCTAACCACACGGCCCCTTGTCCTAGGACCGTAACTTGGTCAGCTCCTAAATCCCTAGTGAAATGACTGTACACATTACACATACGTGGTCGCAGCATTCTTATAATTACGTGGTTTAAAACTGTTGAAACTTACACGGCACGTAGGCCTAAAATTAAATTTGCACAATACAAAAGTGGTTGCTAGCTACGGGCTAGTTGACAAAAGAAAACCTCCGGAGTCGGCTGGTACCAAGAAAGTGATCTTCTGACCCGAACGCACACGTGTGGAGATAAAGTGGAAAGATGTTTGAGTTAAGCACACTAATAATCAAAAACCACTGGTAAATGAAGAGGATAACAACAAGTGATGAATAAAATATTACAGAACTACAATTATCAGTGACTTGCAAAAGTTGAATTCCTCTCCGGGACATACGTCCTACCACGTGGCCTGTCAATGATGAACTGGGTGGAGACAATGGCCGCGGGTGCGTGCCACGATGTTCTTTGTCTCGTTATTTGGTTTGAAATGAAGATGTGATACAAATGAAAACCCTTTGCGTGGATGAGTGTTGAAAAATTATTGAGAGTGATTGGAACATATCCATACTATAACACTTGTGAGAAATAATTAAACATATTGAAAAGAAAATATTCTGAGCTGGGCTAACTCACCCTTCCGCTCTTTTTCAATGAACCTGGTGATTTGATTTGGTGCCAGCATGGACTAAAGAAGATTTTGAGATTTCGAACTGTGCGCCTTTCGAACCCCGCCAATGAACTCATTCTCCACCCCCCCCCCTTTCTCACCATCGTCCCTTCGTCTAGCTTCGGGCAGCCTTGATCGTTTTCGTGCCTTCCCTTCCCCTCTCCTCCCCTCCTACGGCATCGTCGCCGAGCTAATCCCAGCTGCCTCGTGGCACTCTGTCTTCTTCGCTCGCCGTCCTGGAATGTTCTTGCTATCTCCTTGTGACAGATGTGGCACCTGTGGCAGTTCATCTTTATTATGGTAAGCCTTTTTTCCTGTTTGGTTATTAATTTAAATCTTGCCTTCGCATTTTTTTACGTTTCTTTAGATTATGTTTCTTTGTTCTTGCTTAAGTGGTGTCATTGTGGCAGCGAGGGGATCGACACCCCGTTTTATTTTTCAGTATGCTTAGTGTACTGTGCGCGTAATCAAATTTAGTCAATGTTTATTTTGACTGCTGTAACTTGTACCTGGAAACTCAGTGTATCGTGTGACCAATAAACGCAACTTTGTTTTGAAACCCTGTGCGAGTTTAATTTAAATATGCATTTAGTGACTATTACCCTGTCCCTGAGTGATCAGTGGCATCACCTTGTTGGATTGTGTGGTTTTGAAGGTAGAAAGTGTGCCTTGGCGTGAGCTTGTTAGCTAACCCTAGATTCACAGCCGTTTGTCATTGTATAATTGTGTCTGAGATTCGGACACAACTCTTCAAATAATTACGTGACCATTTTACTTAAAATTAACATAATGCCCTTTCTTATAATATAATGTGACCATTGCCATTGTTGATTACAATAACAGAGTTCTTAATTAAATTTGAATTGTTGAAAATAAATGTTTGAGTCTCTGCATGTCTGTTGTTACGTTGGTGATGGGCAGGTGGTGTGACGTCACGTGCGTGGCAGTAAATTGAAAGCCGGTGTGACGCCCTGGTTTGTTTACATTGCACAGTCTAACATTGCCCTTGAAACTACACTAAATTTAATATTACACTTGAAAACTAAAACACTGTGGTGACTTGAGGTGAGGTAGGCGGAGGGTGATAACACAAAAGAAAGAATCAGCCTAGGAGAGGGCCAGTAGCTGACGTCAAGTCGGCCTTACTTCCCAGACCACGGGGCTGGGACGACAACACCTTAAAGTAGGAATAAGAGTAGTTGGTTAACGAGGGAATCATCACTAAAGTGGAAATGCCTGAAGATTGAGTCAACTCTCTCATATTGGTTCACAAACATAACAACACAGTCAGAATTTGCTTAGAACCACAGGACAATAATAATGTGTTAATGCGAGAACAGTATCCATTGCCTACATTTGATTAGATTGCATCGCAGATGACAGGTGCTTGTTACTTTACTGTCCTGGATGCATTCCAAGGGTTCTGGCTGATTAAATTGCACGAGAGCAATACTGACTCATTCAATACACCTTGGGGGCATTACAAGTTTCTGTATTTGTCATATGGTTAAGTTCAGCCCCTGAAGTTTTTTAAGGTTTACCTGGGGTGTTGATGTACATTGACAATACAGTATTATTTGCTGGGGATCTTCTAAGCAGGAGTATTATCAACGGCTTGCAGCCTTGATGGAGAGGACATTGAAAAACAATGTTATATTTTATAAGCATAACTGTTTTATAGCTATAGAGCAGGTATGTTATACGGGACACATTTACACCAAATGGTATAAAACCAGACTATGCTAAGGTGAAGGCCATTCAGGGCATGGATGTTCCTTCTTGTGAAAGATTTGGAAAGATTCCTAGGAGTTGTAACATATCATCCAAAGTTCCTACCAAGTCTCTCTGAAGGTCCTGCTCCTCTTAGGGTCGTCTTGAAGTTGTTGAATAGCACTGGAAGCAGGAGCAGGAGGTGACCTTTAAGAAACTGGAAGATCTGTTGTGCACAAGCCCTGTCCTGAAATATTAGGAAGTCAACAAACCAGTCACACTTTCTATAGATTCATCTCAGTCTGTCTTGGAGCAGTCTTGTTGCAAGAAGACCATTCCGTTGTTTATGCTTCCAAGCCTCTGACCGACAGAGCAGTGCTATGCTCAAATATAGAAAGAGATACTGGCCAAAGTATTTAGGGCACAACACTTCTATCAGCACATTTATAATAAACAGGTGATGGTTAAGACAGACCACGAGCCACTAGTCACCGTCTTTAAAAAGCATCTAGTAGACTGCCCAGGTAGATTTCAGAGGATGACGAAATGGGACTGCAGCGGTTTATGCTGTCCGTAATATACAAGCCTGGTTCAGAAATATATTTCAGACACCCTTTCTCGGGCTTGTCAGACACAATACAACTTGCCAGACACAATACAACTTGCCAGAAGGACTTTTACTCCTGGAACAGGAAATGTAATTGTATGTATGTTCAGCGATAGTTAATGCTCAAGTCTCGGATGCCAAATTGCAAACCCTGCAGCACAACACAGACAGGGATGAGGAATTGAATAGTTTGCGTAACATTATTGAGAAAGGCTGGCCACTGTCACTACAGGATGTGCCTTCAGAGCTAAAACAATATTGGACGAACAGGGAGGATCTAACTTGTGCACATCAGTTAATTTTGAAGGATGATGCTATACTTGTCCGTAAATCCCTAAGATTGGAAATACTTAGTTCTATCCACGCTGCTCACCAAGGGTCAAAGAAGTATATTCAGAGAGCTCCTGGAAAAATTTTCTGGCTAGGGATAGTACAAGATATTGTAAATTTTGTTGCAAAGTGTGAGGTATGCAAAGAGTTTCAAGGTTCCAAACACTGATAGCCCCTTCTCCCACACCCTGTCCCTGAAAGTCCTTGGCTAAAAGTAGGTATAGACATACTTTTTCTTCAGAATAAAGTGTATCTGCTGCTGGTATGTTACAACTTAAAATGGGTGGAACTGAAAAAACAAAGTAGCCAATTATGTGCTCATGTATTTAGACACATGAAATCAATCTTAGCCACATTAGGGATATAGACAGTAGTTATGTCTAATGGAGGCAGCAATTTCACCTCTGCAGATTTTGACTAATTTGCCAGAGAGTGGAATTTTGTTCCTCAGACATGAAGCCCTCATTATCCACAGTGTAACGACATGTCAGAACATCATGTTCAAACAGCAAAGACGCTGATATAGAAACGCTGTCTTAAGACCATAAGGATCTAAGCTTTTTTCTCCAAGAGCAAGGGTACTCCCCCGCTCAGTTACTCATGAGCCATAAGCCTAGAGGTTGTATTGTCGTAGTTCCCTTCCAAACCATGGGGAGGTTTGACAAGCTCTCCTTGCAAAGCAAAACACAGGAAAATTACCATGATAGGCAGGCAAGCCAGACTGAAGAACTGCCAATGTCTAGGGCAGTTACAGTTCACACCACCAAGGGGTGGATGAAAGGGGCAGTCATAGTTGGACAAACATATCCCTTATGCTCGTATGTTGTGAAAATGCCAAGTGGCAGGTTCTTAGAACGTTCAAGTGTGCTTCGTCCAAATAATGTAATTTCAGTAAACGACCCAGCTAACTAATAGCAGTCGTGTGTGTTTTCTGATCGGAACCATGAACCAAATGATGTAGGTACCTGCAGTGAGGAGAGTGCTACGGTTGTCAATAAAAGTTATCCTAGTCCGGTGGGTGGACTCTTACAGAATGTTGCAGCAGCAGGTAACCACATCTCACCTAAAGGTGACATTAGTGGTTTTCCTGACAATCTTAGAGCATCTTCTCGTGAGATTAAGGAGCCTACTTCATCGGTAGATGTAATAGGTCCTGTCATGTACCCAGTACACATCTAGTGCAAGTATGTGTTGTGGTGAGCCTGTGCCTAGACACTTGAAGCCCTTTAAGGTGCAAATGTTCAGAATATGTTTTCAAATAACCAAATAAATTGTCACATAGAGTAGTAAAGATATACAATATCTTTTTGTAATTAGACTAGCTTATGCGTTGCCTCTATGTTCTTAATTCTAAGCATATTTTAATTACTTGTCTAATGCAGTTATGAATGCTTTTCATCCAAATTTGACTATGTTTTATTGTGTCCATGTTTTATGGTTCTGTATTTATATACCAGAACACTGATCAGTTAAAAATTTTGTGGTTTTTTTTTTGTAGGGAAGGTTCCATTTGTCTTTAGTGTATATGTTTAAGATGCATTTTGATATTGGGGATTTTGGTAAAATCTGAAGCAGTAAAACACATCCGTTTTAATCTAACGGCTGTTCCACTCAGCTGGTATGGTTTTTTTCCCATTTATAAGTGCAGCTGAGTTTTGAGCTCTTGGTTGTGCCAACTGGTCTTGTTCACAAATAACTGTTGTAGTGCAATGTTCTGTTCACGTACCCAAGCACACTATGTGCCACATTTGTCCAGAAAATTTATTTCAGTTTGCATTCACAATTAATTGTGTGTAACCAAACAAAAGGAAGAAATTCTGCACCCAGGTCTGACTACATAAAATCAGTATGACTTCCACCCACGTCAGAAATGTTTTGTGCGCTACGAGGAAGAACCCTTTCCCAGGGACATGAGCCAATCAAGTCAAGTACTACAGTTGCATCATTTGTAATTATTGGGCTGGCAGCCGTGGCTACAGTTTAACCTCTATCTCTTCAGGGGAGTTTGAACTCAGTGGCGATGCGTGACCTAATTTGAAAGGCAAGCTACTAATTATATTTGCGACTACCAGGATTTTAGCGTTTAAAAAGGGATAGAAAAGGGGGCGGGGGAGGCTTAAAACTCTAAATATTGTAACGGAATAGCGAAAACCCCATTAAACATAGATAAACAGAGAAATAATAAAACCTACTAAAAAGCATATTCCGTGGCAGTAAGCTTGGCAGCCAATTTAGCAACTGACGTAACGGAAATCGTACCGTAATGGCTTGTATGGCGGCTGTCTGTTATGGTATCAGGTGTCGCGCCAAAAATTCTTTATCAGGATGCGTGAAGGCAATATAACAATATGAAGGGATACCTGATATCTTAAAATAAAACCAAGGAACCAGCTAGGAAGTCGGTCAGACTGCCATGTTAATATCTACAGAATGCCGCGTTGCCGTTAAGAAATAACGGCTGGTGATGTGGCCGATCTTGAGGCATGCGCATTATTATAATCATCACACTCTCATAAAGCCTTCGTTTAATATCCTGCCATCAACACTGTTGAACAATGTTTGTATTATTACAAAGAAAAGCTTTGGAATCCAAGTTGCCAATAAAGCCTTAGTAATACTAACTCTGCAAAATTACATATTTTCAAAG
>PNEQ01028149.1:6986-60131 GCA_003012365.1 Medauroidea extradentata
CAGGCTAGACTCCACAGTCCTGTGTGCACTGTCCTCAGCTATATTTGTTCATTGGCTGCTGCTCCAGTGAGTGAGGATTTGAACATTTGACGATGTAGCGCAGGAGTCCGTGAGCGTTTTTACGCATGTCCGCCATTGGTTCGGAGTCCGCAAGGTCACGTTTAATAAACAATGACCCGATCGAAATAGTTTCCAACATATACATGACTTAGAAATCCAACCTCTCCTCAGTTGAATCCGCGAAATTTCCGGGGCTCTAATTATTTTTAAAAACGCATCCGTAAATTTGTGCTTCGTGTGACTGCACATTTTATCAAACGTTTTATAATCTTTTGGTTAAAAAATATTTCTGTTATTGGTACCAGTCTGAAGGAAAAAGAAACTAAGGAACAAGCCCTTAATTTCGTGAAGCTCGTTGACCCACGTTGCAAGGCCTGGCCAGTTGTCTTAATAATGTCGGGTCATTTTTCTCCCCACCTTCAATAACATTTTTTTTGTGTTGCAGTTTTCATGTTTATAAATTAAGTGGCTATTGCAACGTGCAACAGCCCCCTCTTACCACATGCAACATGTTGCATAACACCGTACATCAATGGCGAAACCTGGTCGTATTGCAAGGCAAGCGGTATTAAATCCTACTATACTCTGATCACGTGACTTTCGCATGCTGGCCAGACACAAGGAATAAACGCGTATTGAGATGACCCACATGGTAAACAGAAACAGCTTGTAAACTAATGTCGAAACATTTACACAACAAGAATGTCGCAGGCCATTAAAGTGGTCTAAATTTTCCGAATACTAGTGGGGAATAGTGATATATATATATTTTTATGGCCAGGGTGCTTATCTTCAAACAAAACTTCACCTTTTTCGAACTATTTTGTACTTTTACAAACATTTTCTTGGGAACTGGTTAGCAAATATATGTTTTGTGTCTCTTCAAACGAATTGTTGTAGAATATGTAATATAATTTTGTTTTAAGTGTACAATTATAATTTGTAAATGCACAATGTTTTTAAATACATACAGGCATGTTTGTATATCTACAAACAAATCCTGTAAAGTCTACAATATTTTTTGTAAACTTACTAAAATATATGTTACAAACTACTTTCAAATATTATTTTTTGATAAATATGCATTTTCGTCTGCTGTGCTCTTTGTTGCGCCCGCGTGTGTGCGGTGGAAACACGTCGCGACTGTGCGAAACCCGAGCGAGCGACCGGCGAGGTTTGCAAGCTGTCCGGCACGGCAAGTGTTTCGTGCAGGGACTGTACTGACCACGGCAGGCTCTCCAATTAATTTGAAGCTCCATTCAATTTGGCCAAAGAATACAAAACCCATCTCATCAACGGGAGCCAGCTGCTTTCTGGCCGGCGTGCCTGCCTCTGTCTTCGCGCACCAGCGCCGAGACTTCTCCGGAATAAAACCGCATTCACAAACACACTTAACCTACGTAGCTGAGCTTTTCTTTTTTATTGGATCCACAACACCAGTGAATCTAAATGTGCGCTAAAAGTGAAATGTCGTCTGTAAATCATGACACATTAATAATTTGTGACGAAACAAAGAATATAATTTATTACGTCGAAAAGAAGTATTTTAAAAAAACGTAATTTAAATGTTACAGTGTCTTACGTTTTTACGTTCACTTAAAGCCGGAGTCATAACCGCCGCTAAAGTGTGGTGTTATAGGCAGACACATGCAAAATTCGCGTTATCATTTGGTAGCAGACTAAACTCCACTTTCCTATACATAACAGTGCGTAATCTGCGATTCAATTGGCCACGAACTTTTATGTGTTGTCATGTACGTGTGTTACGTCTTTACAGCGATTGGCCTCTCTACCGTGTAAGCATTCTCCGCGACAAGTCACGACAATATCAGCCAGCGAGAGACGTCGAACAAGCCTATAGTCACTTGGAGTCTAGTCAGCTGTCAGACCATAACGCGAATTTTTCATGTCTCTAGTTATAGGTAGGGGCCGGAAAATTTCGCGAAGTCAATGACCTTCATGCTATAATGCATTGTCCTATGCACAGAGACATGCAAAATTCGCTTTATTTTCTGACAGTTTACTAGACTCCAAGTGCCTATAGACTCGTTCCACGTCTCCCGCTGCTTAAACGGTAGGCCAATCTCTGTAAAGACGTAACATACTTAAACGACAACGCATGAAAGTTCGTTGGCCAATTGAATAGAAGATTATGCTATGTTATGTATAGGAAAGTGAAGTTTAGTCTGTTACCAAATGATAACGCGAATTTTGCATATCTATACCTATGCATATTCAAGCCCCGTCTACTCGTTCATTGTCCGCTGTTCCACTGAGTAGCAGCTAGTGGACAAATGGTCGGGGCTTGAGTATACACAGGAAAGTGCATTCTAACATGAAGGGCATTCAATTAGCGAAATTTTCCGGCCACTAGTACTAGGTAGAAAGTTGACCAACTCAGTCACATACGTACGCAACGTGATAATTTGAATGCTTGCATTACGCTTGGTGTTTCGATTTTTACACGTACATGCGCTATTACTGGAGGTTGTGAACCCAGCTTAAGGTCGTTCATGTTGAAACAATTCATAATTTTATATTTGTACGGCGTAGTGTTCGTTTTATAGACGTTACTAGTGACTACATTTTCCACCTGTAAAATTATTTAGCTCTCATAGTATTCCCATAGCGACATGACAAAGTCAAAATTTGCAAGTTACGGGAGCATAGGAATAACAAAATCCAAGTCACTTACTCGAATTAAATAATTTACACTGAAATTATATGTTATGGGCAATGTGCTAAAATATTTCTAGACACAAAATGTAATTTCTTTGTACTTTTAAGGATATCTGAAAATTATAATTTACTTAATTTTTGGAATTTTTTAAAAAAGACGAAATTACATTGTTGAGTGTTTTAAATATATTAGTATATGGTCCATAATATAAAATTTCAGTGAAAATTACTTCATTCTAGTAAGTCACTTGCTTTTTATTATTCATATGTTCCCATAACTTTCAAATTCTGGCTTTGACATACCGCTTTGGAAAAACTATGAGAACTGAGATTTTTTTTTCTATTGGAAAGTATGTCGTGCAAATATAGAATTATGAATTTTTACCACGTGATCACTCTTTTTAAGTCAATATTTTCTGGGAGCTCGCTGCTCTCTATTATGCCAGCTTGTATCACTAACAGACGTACAAGTATGCGGCATATAATGACAGGCCGAGTACATATAGCAGACAATTTATGACGTTGCTGGACGCTTTGAAAATTGTATTTTTATATTACAACCAGATAACATTTTTTAAAAATATGTTTTTTTTGCCAGCTTTAAATTGGTAATTTATAAATTGTATGAAGTAAGTCAAAAGGGAACAAGTTCACTGTAACCGAAATATGTGGGGTAAATGTGCTTCGTGTGTCTAAATTATCTACAATCATGTTTTGTGTGTGTTTTTTTTTTAATGTCTTCAGATTATTCCAAATTAGAACTTTTTGTTTAGAACAGAGTTTGAGCTTTCTTCATTTACGCGTCATACTCATGGGTAACCGAAAATTAATATTTTGTGAACTGGTTCTCTTATGCATAACTCAGTCTATTTTACAACTTTTAAATTGGAGTGGTGTGGAGTATTTCGCTAAGTTTCGTGGCATAATAAGAACTTAATACTAAACTACCGTGCGCGTCATTGTTTTAGGGTTCATATCGAGACATAAAAACAATCAGCTAACTCAAAATCTTGGAACCCTGTCATTAAAAAAAAGCTCCATCGTCCATATGCATAAGAAAAAAATGTATTATAAAACATAAATCTGAATTTTATTGTATAATGAACTTAATGTCCAGGTAACATTATACGAAAAACATGCTTTATAAGTATATTCTGGTAAACTGCATAGTTCTGAAATTAGTCTTTTCAAAGAATTAAGTAACTTTCATACTTTGTCATATTTTAGCAACACGTTAAAATAAATAAATTCTGTATATTATTAAGAGGTATGCTATGACGGTTGTTACTGAAATCTGTTGCTCAATATTAAGTGGTTATATTTACCATGTAGCTCCTAGCGCATATTTTGCATGTCATCTGTACTAATTTCCTGGTACCATCATCATTTTATAATGTCTTCCATCTGTTTAAATGTCATCAGCCATATGAAATCATCTACTCATTCTCCTTGTCTCAAATATTCCACGGACTTCATCCTTCTCTTGTGTGTCCAGCCCATTTTTATTTTTCATTAGTTTTCTCTATTCGTCAAAATTGTCCGTATTTTGTTTGCTTCAAATCATATTGATTCATATTTTTTCAGTGTTCATTTCTTTGCATGTCTAGAATCTTCCTTGTCTACGTAAATTTAGGTTTTCACCAATATCCTTGAAAATTCTAATCCGTTCAAAGGCGAAAGATCACAAAAATGGCAAAAAATAACACGCCAAGATTCTTAAAAATATTCATTCAGTTTTGGAACAACTATAGGATCGTAGTCGTTGCCTTTGCAACATTTACGTTTTAAAGTTGCAGTTCAATATTGCTTGAAGCTTACCGCATCAAAAAATAATATGTATCAGCGTTAAGGGTGCTGTCCACCCCGTAGCTCTCGCGATAACAAGGATAGGGATTTGCATGTAATAGTGTACTCGGGCTGTCTCAAATCACCTTTCACTATAATGATTTTGACAACAACCATTTTGTGCATTGGAGATGAAAAAAGTATTGCTACATGAATAAAAATGCAGAACAAAAAAAATTGTGAGTGGGTATGTTTTCGAGTTTTTTTTAAAGACATTACTAATACGTATTTGTTCACAGTTTCCACGGTATTGCTAAAACAGCCTGAACGATCCTGAATCAATGTGAGCAGCACCGAGACGTATAAAACAGCCAGTGGTGGCATACATGAAGGTTCGACAGGTGCTGAGCCAGTTGTAATGTAATTAACACGTGATCCTCTTTCCCGCAAGGACTATGTGGTATTAGCGCCATTAAGCTACTGCGTGCACGTAGTGTTATAAATAGGAGTTTTGAATACTATTGTCATAAGTAAAATGCATGTGGCTTGAATGCAGTAAATGCTGTGTCCTCTCCCAATGATCACCTCGGCATAAGTCGAACAAACACAGCAGTGCGGACATCCGGGGTGACAAGTGTTGTTAACCGTAAAATAATAATGCTATATGCGGTATAGTTTTGGTATGTGGTAGTATGTAGTATAGTAACTAATTATACTACGGGAAAAGTAGTATAATTCGACCCTTGTTATTAATTTTTATAATTTTGTTGTATTCATACACTTACACATTTGGAGTAAGGAAATTTGTAATGAAAAGCTAAACTTACGTAGGAGATAATTTCCGATTCCGAAGTCCGAGGCGTATTGGGTTTGGAACATCGTTTTTTGTTTTTCGAGCGGCGTGCCAGCACATGTTGCGTTGCTGATGAACTGGGTCATAATGTTCACAATGTGTACGAAGTAGTAATTCTGTGAAGTGGCCTGCTTTTAACGGTTGTTATGTATGTAAATACTGTGTTTTCGTGATAACTACTATGTTTTCTTAATTTAATGAAAAGAAAAAGTTTCTGCTATGGTATAATTTCGTTTGAAATTCTGTGAAAGTAGTATAATTTTGGGAGGTATGTGGAAGATACGCTTACAAACTAGTTGGCAACACTGGCGGGGTCGAGGAAGGCAGATATGGCGAGGGCTACACTGCGGATGAGGGCCATGTGGTCATGCGATGAGCGATGCAGCGGGTGATCCAAGGGCGTAATTTAAGGGGGGGGGCAGGGGGGAGGCAAACGCCCCCTCCTGGATGTAGAATTTTAAGTGTATAAATATATTTTTTGTATATTGTTATTTGAGTAATGCTAACCTAAGCACATAAAACTGAAGTTTTATATTACTAAAGTTTCTAATTTATACATGCTTAATTAATAAAAAAGATGTAACAAGGTCACTGTCGCCGAAAAAAATTCTTGCCGCCCCCCCCCCCCAAGAGAAACCTGAAATGACGCCCCTGGGGTGATCATATTCCCGTAGACGCGGTACGCACGATGGAGCAGGCCGTCGACGCTGCCACTACAGCCGATGGGGCTTAATTGCGCCGACTGGCGTTGAGTGTCTCAGCTACTGCTCCCTCCCTCCCCTTCATTATTCAATCTCTGCAATCCACTGCAGACAAGAGTGCGTGATGCGCGTCGAGAAAGAGAAGCAAAAAAAAAAAAAAAAGAGGGTTGTTCGGGAAGGGTGAAAATTGCGGCGGCGGACACTTCAGATTTTCCAAATATTCCTCTGGTTGGTACCGCTCCGGGTTTGCTTTACGAAAGAGGGGGAGGGAGGGTGGTGTTTGCGTTGTTTTAGGCCCCGAATCTCACCCTCGTGCTGTACGCGCGAAAGGGAGCAGAGGAAAGAGGCATAATGACTTCGGGAATTAGAAAACGAGAGAATTCGCATGTCCAATTTTTCAGGTCCTCTTCAACAGCGGCGGAAGGAAATAGACAAGAGTGTGAGAAAAAAAGGGTTGGGGGTTGGTTTGGTTTACACGACACGGGAGTGTTAAAGAACTGGGAAACGATAGGGGACAGATTCCCGCAGGTTTTCCATCTGTCGGAGCCGCGTGTGTGTTTGTGCACGTCTGCAGCCGCGCGCGTTGATGGCCGTGTCCAGGGCATGCTGAGTGATTTCTTCTCCTGCACTCCAAAGCGCTCCCGATTCCAACGGTGAGATGTGTTTGAGTTGAGGATGAGGGCCGTCCCGATTTACTGCCTGAACAATCACGCCCTGAAGTTGTTGGGCAAAATCCTGCTCAATTACGACTGGGAGAAAAGAAAATGGTCCTGGAGTTGAATCGTGGAACCTGGCAGCAAATCTAGTGTCCAAACTACAGACTGTCAATAGTAACAGCTGAAACGAAAAACGGCTACATAATGCGCAGTATACTCCCAATGTATAGGTTTTTAAGACATTATCTTTGACCGCCATGTCGATGACCTAATTTTGGTATTTTTTAGAAGTGTTCCCAAATATTATAGTTACATTTTAACGATTTTCTCATGTGACACCTTTGAATTTTAAAAAGTGCTAATTTTAGTTTAAATTATTGTATCACATGAGTAGAGCCGCGATTTTATGGCGAAAAGATTTTTGCAACATTTGGTTTCGATGCGTCATGTGCACACCTGCAGCTCTGCTACGTCGACTGTGGTTGGATGATTTTACTCTCACTTGCCTTGGCAAATTATAGACGTACAGACTCACAGTTATCTAATTCTGATTGGTGCAGTCAAATGAGAAACGTGTCTGAACAAAGACACGTTACCAATAACCTTGAAACAGAACTGCCGATGTGCACGTGAGTCACTGAAACAAAGTGGGGCAAAAATCTTTTCGCGACAAAATCGTGGCCCTACACATAGGTAGTAGACTAAACCAATTGTGTTGGCCAAGAATCACACATAGTCGATTTAAAAAATAGTATATATTGTTTAATTTCTTCGCTTATCGAAATAACTTTGGACAGTAGTTATATTAAAATCAGTAAATGTAGCTGCGGATAAATAATTATTTTATTTTTATTAATGCATTTGCTTTTTTTTCCTGGGAGGAAAGATACTCGATCGCAGCATAACACATTCATCAGCATGCCGGGTTTATCCATCACAGCGCAATCGTTGCCCCAGGGTTTTTGTAAGCTTCAAGGTTGCCAACATCAGTGTTCCTACACTAATATTTGTGGTTTATTTGCAACACGTCATTAACTTTACAACGTGCTGAATGCTTCATGAGTCACAGGTGTCCAACATTGCTTCAGCACTGAAGGGGCTGGGTTTTCGATCGTACGCTAATAGCTGGAGGTCCTCATTGTGATTGAAAGCAGTAAATCCATCAAAACCTTAATTTACTCGTGCGCTTAATTAGAGCGCACTCGTTCAGGAAAAATGTTTGCCTTAGTTGGCGCAGACTTGGCCTGTGCCTCCACCCCAGCTCGTCTCTCTAGATGAACATCTAACACACGTTTGCAGGAAATTAATTCTGTTCGCCAGTGGGGTGACGTGTAGGAAGTTTTGACATAAACCCATGACTCAGCCTGTATATTTATCCCTTTCAGTCAAGTTTGCGCTACCCGCAAAATTACTTTCCTGTTTTCTAATTAAACTTTAATTCTGTTTATTCTTAACTGCGCCTAATACCCTAGCGGGCGAGGCGCAGTCATTACTCGACTGGGGAAGGCAATTTCTTTTTACACGGCTAATTAACTGTGAAGGCAGTATGGACTCAACTTTGTGCTCAAGGAGTGGGTTACCCCCACTCCAGCCCGCCTGCAACTTCCAACATCGAATACCCTCCCCCCTCCCCAACCCTGCCGCCTTGCCCTCTACCCCACTAGCAATCTGCGTGCCTTGTTAAATTATTTAATTTTAATTAAAGCCCGTATGATTTGATACGTGACAATCTAATCTAAGGGACGTAATTAACTCCACAATAACGCATTCACTTCCCCGCAGACTTAATGGAGTGGACTTGTCTGACTCGAAGGATATGAATCCACACAGAGGAGGAGAAGATTGCTTCTCTCTCCTCCTCTCCCTTTTGCTTATCTTTCAGTCTTACCTTCTCGTGTGTTCATTGGCCCAGAAAGGAAGTTTTATATACTAGGTGATTGTATCTGTTCGCCAGCGTGTGCGTATAGCGGTCTGGTTCGTTGACGGCTTCTATGTATCGCACGGGAAGAACTTACTTATTAAGGACGCCGTCTGACCTGGCTTACAAACTGTATGTAGGACTTTATCTGTCAGTTTACAACCGTGCACAATTTCTGAGTTTCGTCTACGTACGAATAGCATTTAAGGGCTTGTTCCTTAGTTTTGCAATGATTTCGTAAATAGTTTTTGTTGCTACCTAATACTCATATCAAAATTTTGCTCCGCAGGTTTGACACTACTAAGTCATAATTTGTAACTGAATTTTTTGTAGCAATGTACAGAACGATTTTTTAAATTTCGTCACCCAAAGTACCACTTTTTTTGTCGTTAAAATAAGCCAAAATGAAGCAAATTTTTTTTCTGACGAATGGTACATTATTTTTTAAAAACACGTCCACAGTACTGCGCATCGTGTGACTGTACATTGTCACAAATTTTTTCAAACCTTTTGGTTAAAAATTGTTTGAGTTATTGGCACCAGTCCGAAAAAAAAAACTAAGGTACAAGCCCTTTAATGTTTTGTGTCGAAGTGGTGAGGTTTCGTCTTACTATGTTTTTACTGTTACTTTCTAGAAGATAAAAATATCATTTTCTCTGTCATTTTAAGTGAGAGTATTCCTTTGCATGTTACTTAAGAGTGCCACTAACATGCGCGTTTGATTTTCAGAAGTTATAAGTGCAAACCCCTAATTTTCGCGAAAAGAATTTTGCCTCACTTTGTTTCGGTGACTTACGTGCTCATCTGCAGTTCTGCTTCGTGGTTAGTGATTGGACGTCTTATCTCTGACGTGTCTTGGGGTTTTACTGGGAAATCACAGACTTGTAATGTTGTAGTAACGTTATTGTGATTGGCGAAGTCAAATGAGAGACATCATTTCAGAAAGAGACGCTGACAATAGCCACGACGCAGAACTGCAGCTGTGCACGTAAGTCACTGAAACAAAGTAGGGCAATTTTTTTTTTGCGAAAACCAGGGGTCCCTAGTTATAAGAGCTATAAAGGCGAACTTGAAGCGCTCAAAAGTGACTGCATCGCCACTAAAGAGACGAGGGCTGAACTAGCGTCCAAGGTTCCCGCCGATCCATGTTACTATGGAGCTTCTAAACGGTGACTATATTTATTTTATTGATGAAAGGTCTGTAGCGAAGTTCAGTGCATGTTTGTCTGATTTTCATATACATCCGGTTAGTACGCCTACATACTGAAGTATGACAGACTGAAAATGCCGTTGTGAGCTATGCTGGAGTTCTTAGAAACATTGTTTTTAATGAGCGTGGTGTCGTTTGACATTTTGTCCTTGTTGGAAGTGTTCGTACATCGACATCAGCACAACGTGTTTACGAACACACTGCAACGTATTTGAAGCGCTTGGGAGGCGGCGCACTTAAAGCACCAGGCAGATACGCAGCACTCATATATCGCCATTATTATGCGAAAAATAATATATTAGCCGCTGTAAGTGGCAAGATGCGATACGACGGCGAATACCTACACGGCAGTCCAATGTCTTGGGCTTAGAGGCGGTGTTATTATCTATGCGCTTGCATGGGTCGCCCTAACAGCTTCACAGCCTCTCAGCTTTGGATACGCAAAATGCCGCAACTAGACGACGCCCTTTAAGAGTGCGTGGTAGATAAATAAACGCTGAAAACATAAATTGATTTCTACGCTTTTCTCGAAACCAATGTGTATAGAGTGTTCAATGACAATCCTAGATAATGGTATTTGCCAACTTTATGAGTAAATATTTATCCAGAATTACTAATTCGTTACGCGTGATCTCTTGCGCCGCAGTTAAATGCACGAGGTTCCGGCGTCGGAGATTGTGCCTCAGAAGTTTGTAACACTGGAAACAATTTTGTTTAACACGTTGGCTAAAACTATTGTCGAGGATTACTATTGATTAACTTTCGCAAATTGGCTTTAATAAACCTACAGTTATATATTAATGCTTTTAGCGTTGAATTATGTACCACGCCCTCTTAAGGGCGTTCCAGAGGAAAAAATCATAATTTTATATTTGTATGGACCAGTGTTCGTTTCGTAGACGTTACTTGGAAATGTATTATCATCTTACGAAAATAAATTAGCTTAGCCAATTCTCCCATAATGACATTTCAAGGTAAATATATTCATGCTTTTAGTTCATACAGCCCTGAAAACCAATCAACATAATGAAATGAAATAATTCACAGTGAAAGAACATGTCACTAGCCAGGGCTTTACGTATATAATAACCCATTCAAGCAATGTTTTGTATTAAAAAAAAAAATCTGAAATTTGGAAACTTTTTCCCACCTTTAGAATATTTTTTATGTACAAAAATATTTTGTATTTGGGTTTTATATACTTAAAGCCCTAGCCCGCAACATTTTTTTTTACTGTAAATTATTTCGTTTGATTATGTTGATTGGTTTTCAGGGGTGTATGAACTAAAAACATGCAAATTTTTACTTTAGAATGCCGTTATGGATATTGGCTGAGCAAATTGCTTTTTTTTTTTTGTAAGAGGAAAGTAACGTCTACAAAACTAACACAGCTTTATACAGACATAAAATTATGATTTTTCACCTCTCAAGAACGTTCTTAAGGTGTCTGGCTGGATGGATGCACTTTTCCGTGCTCGATGCCAGAGCTGCTGAGCGCTAACGACGAGCTAAGCACGCGTATCACGACACATCCTAGTCGCTAGATGCACAGTCTCACCTCTGTGAGACACACAGCGGTGACCTTGTCATTTTGCGGTGTAAAATTACATGTATAACTGTGTTTTAGTGCCTCATATAGTTTTCAATATTCTGCATCAAGACGTTCATACCTAACATAGGCCACAACACCGCAATTGTCACAATCAATTGTCAGCAAGAAAGTACGCTGAACCTGGTATGCACCAGTGTAACGTTCGTTGAATGATATTCTTAAGGCCTCGGGCTCGTTAGTTTTGCAGTCGTTTCAAAAATATTTTTTTTAAGCAAATTAATACATATAAAAAAATTCATTCTTACAGTTTAAGCACTTATATATCGTCGTTTGTATCTGAATTTTTCTGTTGCAATACAACAAACAGGTTCTATAACAAATTCTGGCTATATTAAGACACAGAGTAAGACTTTGTAGTTGATGTAAAGTTAGTCTTGACTGAATGCCTGCGTTAGTGCACCGTATACAGACGTGCAGAGCAGGATATTGATCAAATACGTTGAATGATTTCAGATGCCGTACTAGCACACATTTGCTAGTGACGTCAGAAATTCTATCAGTACAAATGAATTTGAAACGATAATTATTATAAAAAAATTCATACACGAGAAATGGCGACTGGCAGTAAGGTACTTCAACACACACGCGCGCGCACACCAACATACACACACACGCACTCAAACGGGAGGAGGCCACAATATCTTGGAAGCATCGATAAAAGCTTTTAGAGCAGCATCGACGCGGAACGGAAATTACATATTCATTTAGGTATGTGATGGCAACTTCAGAGAAAAGCTTGTTCGTAAGAAACTTTGAAATACAACCAGTAATGCTGGCACAAGAACCATAATTGCCCTTTCTGGAGTTTATCTTAAATCGCTGCAGCATCTAACTTTCCAACAGGTAAATTAATGTTTATATCGTGATGAACACTTACTTCTACTCGGGACGTTTAATAATGGACATTAATAATTACAACACAGTGCATGTTTGCAGATTTTTTTGACTGCATATAAATGCATGACATTTTTCTTATTAGCTTCAAACAATACATCTTGAGACTAGATGGAATCTTTTCAAATGTGTGGTGAGGGAGTGATTTTATTTCAAGTAATAGTTGCCAAAGTTACTATGACTACAATACTATGTTTTATTGTGACCGTCAACTCATGCAGGCGCATACTTTATGCGGTCTGCTACGGTAGCCAGTAGCAGCATTTGAAATAAATTCCCTAGGATATAATTTAATGTTTTAGATCACAAGTTTTATTTTATAGCCAAGTGATTTCCGCACCTGTTACTGAGGTGGATTTTGTTGTTGCCAACTTAACTTTACCACATAAATGTAAGAAAATATTACCTGAGCTTATGAGCGAAACTTATTTCCCATTATTTTTGGTATGAAAAAGTGGCACATGGCCTCGTATACGGCTAAGAAATATCGCTTGGTGGAAAGTGAAAACAACGGAAGGCATTACGCACGTTTGCGCATGGTAGCCTGCATTATTTCGACGTTATAATTTCTTGGTAAACATACACATTTTCTGGAGCTCATATCGCTGTATCTTGAGCAAAAAAAAATGGCTAGTTGCTTATGTAGATTGGATGATTGACGTGCCAGGTTTTAGATGAATTTACTATTCAATGGTGGCTTATGCTCAAGAACAGCAGCTCTGTACGAGTTTGCTTGAAATTTGTGACGATTAGGGTTCATGTAGATAACTTAATGTATCCACAAAATTTTAAATGATTTTAGTAACACCGTTATTATATATTGTTAAATGAACACGGGAAACACATAATATTAAAAAGACATACCATTTCATCAGTATCTTGCTTCATGTTTTTTTACCTAATGCCGGTTCACATAATGTGACGATCTATAGTAACTAATGTGTACGATTTCCACCCCAGCTGTTATGGGCTCGAGTCTCCGTGTGTTTTTTTTTTCACAGGTAAACTATAGGTAATATTCGTATCACAAACGGGCGCTGCCTATCCTAGAACCTTGGCGAGAATAATGGCAGGGCTTTACATGTTTATTTATGTAATATATGGTTCGGTGCCTGTCGAAGATACCACCTCTGGCATTTCCTGTTCATCTCGGTGTGCCTATATTGCTACAGAATTTTTTAGGCGGTTTTTTTTTTTCAATATCCTGAAAACTACAATTAAGTAGGCATTTTCATGTCCAAAGAACACTACTCATACATTTTTCCACCATTGTTATTCTTACAGTAATATTTTCCTTTTCTCAAAAGTCCCACCTATAATATAATTTTTTTTTAAATGGCTATGAAAAACTTTGACACATAACATCGTTTCAGTCCAGGCAACTACTGATAGGATTGGTCAGATTAGTAATATAAGTGCACATAGTCCTTTAGGCGGTCGCCTACCTCACGCTTCAAATGCGTTGCAATTTGTTCGTAAACAGGTTTTTCTACGAAAATATTCCACGCATACCCATTGTGCCAACGTACGAAAAGAAAACAAACCTCAGACAAGGTCGGAACCTCGTTGTTAAGACGCCATGCTAATTAAAAACACTGTTTCTAAGCCCTCTTACATAGCTAAAACGGCCTTTTCAGAATGCAATACTTAAAAATGTACTTAACCGGATGTATGTGAAACTCAGATTGCGACCTGCATTGAACTTAGGTGCAGACTTTCCACCAATAAAATTATATGGACACAGCTTAATGTCTCATAGTAAAAACCGTTCGGCGGGAAGCTTGCACGCTAGTTCAGCGCTTGGCTCGTTGAGGCGACGCGGCATTTGATGTGTGCTTCAAGGTCGACCTTACAGCTCCGTCGCTTTTGAGCCTCTCACACGCGGGTAGGCGGTGCCCTTAAGGGTGTTCAGTTGCGATAAAATCATACTTTTATATTTTTATGAAATATTATTAGTTTTGTAAACGATGCTTGTGAGTACATTTTACTGATACGAAACAATTTTAGCTCTTATAGTTTTCTCGTAACATGGTGTCAAAGTCAAAATTTGCTGGTTACACTGCCATGCAAATAGTGAAAACCAACTGACCTACTTGAACAAAATAATGCACTGTGAACTTACATCCCCTAAACTATGCAATAAAACAATTGAAAAAACCACAACGTAATATTTTGAACTAAAAACAATCGCATAAATACAGAAAAAAAGTTGCAAACTCAACCATTCTTTTTAAAAATACAAAAATAGTTCGCGGGATTTTTTCAGATGTTTTATTACGTAGCTCATAGTATGATTTTTCGCTGTGTATTATTTCACATACGTAAGTCAATTGGTTTTCACTGTTTGCATGGCAGCAGACCATGTAAATTTATACTTTGAGGCACAGTTATGAGAAAACTACGCGAGCTAAATTTTTTTCGTAAGAGGAAATTGCACTCACAAGTATCGTCTGCAAAACTAACACTATTTCATAAAAATATAAATGTTTACTTTATCGCACTAGAACACCGCTGATCGTGATATCACATAAAACACATGTCCTGAAATGGGGTTCTGAAAGTGTCTTAAGCCTTCATAAATGCTGTTGCGACGACAAAATTTGTCGTCAGAAGACGTAACTTATTGCGGTAACCACAGGGGACACTCTAAAAGACACAATGTGCAGTTTAACCATTTTGCTGTTTTTCTGTGCAAATGCACTTAAGACAAATACATCCACATGTCGCGGAGTCTTTCAAGCAAGGAATTTTACTTCAATTAGTATAGAACGTTTTTAAGCTGCAGTTAAATTGCGATTTCTGAATAACCATGCCGTGTAGACCGTCTTAACCGTGGGGTCTCATGTTTAGCGTCTTGCTCGCGTCTTCAAGCACCTCTTCCTCGCCCTCCCCCCAAGCCAAAGGGGCTTTTGTGATGAGCTGCCCGCGTTTAATCCAGTGCAGGGTTTTTTTTATCTCCTCTTTTCTTGGCGCTTCCGCCCCCTCGCCTCTCCTCTTTAAGTGGTGTTGTTAATTACCCAAGCAGTTTGTAATTAAGAGCGACTGGTGTAATATTCCCGGCCCGCCCGCCCTCGCCAGCTTGTCTGTTCAGGGGAGCTGAGGCTGTCTGGTCCAGGGCTGGCGGCATACTAGAGCCGCGGCTTGATTGACGTGCCGTTACCGTCTGTGGGGCCGGCTGTTTGCCGCCAGCCAGACCACGGGGCCCTCCCGTTTCCCTTCCTTCGCTATACTCTGTCCGTTATAAGCTTGTATCTCTCCACCGATACGCTGGTTTCTCTTCGCCTGATAGCGCACTTAGATCTGCCCACCTTCGCCGGCTTGTCTGTTCAGGGAAGCTGAGTCTGTCTGGTCCAGGGCGGCATACTACTAGAGCCGCGGCTTGATTGACATGCCGTTACCGGTTGTTTGCCGCCAGCCAGACCACGGGGCTTCCTTCACTATACTCTGTCCATTATAAGCGTGTATCTCTCCGCCTGCTAGTGCTCTTAGATCTGCTGACCGCCATCTTAGAAGCCTAGTTGATCACAAATGTATGTTTTCTCTTCGAATCCAAAGTAATAAACCATGTATCCGGAAGCAGTCACGTTCAATAATTACGGACCTTATTCCCTTCAACTTAAGTGCCTTACATACATACCTGCAGTTGTGCTTCATGTTCGGTGATTGAATATTTTAACTGTCAACATTTTTTGAGGTTCTATCCGCCAATCACTGACGTGTGGTGGCTCAGTAACCGTATTTTGGCTTCCACAGTCAAATAATCTACGCCTCTGCACTTAAGACACGCTGCCAATAAGTACGAAGCAGAGCTGAAAATGTGAAAATAAGGCATTGAAATAAGTTGATGCCGAAACTTTTCACAAAAATTCCAGGTACGTATCAGTTATGTATGCACAACATGACTTTGTCAACTTAAATATTGCAAAATTAAATGTGAATTATTTTCTAGTGCAAATACAATACAAAAAAAAAAACGTATGTCTGCTGGCACCTTATAAGCTCGTTGTCGCCGCGCCTCAGTTCTCAGTAAACATTTTACACTGACAAAGTTTGCTCTTCTGTAACACAGGTTCACTAACTACATAAGCATACCAGCTATAGATGGTTCGCCATAGAGTGAGCACTTTTGAAGCCTTGTTTAAATTTTTCTCTCCAGTTAGTTTGTATTTTTCAGGCACTTATTTTTTAAAGCAAAAACCAAGCTCTCAAACAATCAAAGTGTATAGATGCTACCGTACTTAAATGTTAATGTACGAGGTCAGAATAAAATCTATTCAATAGTTATTATTCTAGACAAGGCAGTCTTCAAAACGCTCAGTTTATCGCAATCAGTCTATATAGCATCCTACCAAAGTTAAATGAGCAGTAGGCCCTACACACAGTCAATATTTTTAATATTTTTGAAAACGAACGTGTACACCGTAAATAAAATGGGGGGGGGGGGGTTGAGACTAAATTTAATCCATCTATTTTCTGCAATAACATCTGTTTATAAGTATTTTTTGGCAGATGTGGCAATGTTGAGGCAAAGAAGATATTTGTGATGAATTTTGGAGATCATAATTGCGTTATATAGTTATTTTTATATTGGACTCGTAATCATTCTTTAAAGTTGACCTATAATCCTCTTGTAATGATTCTGCATGACACATTAGTGAAAAATTATATTATTCGTTTCGAGCAGTTTATCGAGAATATATCCTCTGCTTCGTTGAAGAGAAAATTATACCCCCTTCTTAAATATCCTGAATGCAGATTTGGAAGCTGCTTTGAGGCCTATAGGGATAATTTGCTCAATGTTATTGTACTGTTACAGAAAATTGATAGTTAAAAATAGGAACACATTGTTGTTGGTGGTGGTAAAAGCGCTGGTTTGTGTGAAATGATGCAGGATAACGCAGTATTCTTTCAGTAGCTTTTATAGTGTACCCCAACGTTATTACTTCGTATTTTGTACAGTATTTCGTTCTAAAACATTTGCGTGCGCATACAACTAGTTTGTTTATATTTGACTTGTACAAGAACAATGATAAAATCTATCCGTCCTATCCCACACTAACTAGCATGCAAGTCTTTATATACAATCTACTAATATGCATGGTAGTCAAATCAGGCGGCATAAGTTCGCTACAAGTTAAAGTGAACAAAACAATGTTCACCATCTTGCGCAAGAAAGATTCCTTCCCTATGCAGTGGTCGCTGGAAGACGTCTTTGCTGCTGAGAAATTGTTATGTGATTGGTGAAATCTGCTAATACTTCCGTTACCTCCTTTTGTAAGTAGAACATGGCTTTCTCATTCATGGGTGGCTGTTTAATGCAACGCATTAGGAAGTAGTTAACTGATGAGCTGTGAAAGCCGGTACTCCAGGATGTAGCACGACCGTTAAAAACACAGCGAACTGACAGCAGCGCAGCCATATGGCAACGTTGCGAGACTTCTTCGGAGACACGCTGCAAGATTAACAAAACCGGAAACGTCTGCAAACATTTTAGTTATGTCGTGTAAAATGAGCTGTGTCGTGTAATGCTAGTGTGGTAATTCGCTTTTACGTCTCGTCGACAACGAGGCCGTTAGAGACGGTTACGCAATACGGACAGGAGTGAGTGAGAGGTTTTGGTCAGCGCTTAAGGGGGAGTGTTAGACAATTTTATTGTATTTTCAGTTTTTGAGGCATAACATTTATTCCAATTGTATTATCAAAATTTTCTCTTCGTCAAAGCATAGGATATGTTCTTGGCAAACTGCTGACACAAATATTAATGGAATCTTTCATTAATTTGTCATGCAGAATCATTGCATGAGAGTTCTAGAAAGTTAACTTATAATTCTCTTGCAATGATTCTGTATGACAAATTAATGAAAAATTCCATTAATATTTGCGTCAAGCAGTTTGCCAAGAACATATCCTATGCCTCGTCGAAGAGAAAATTTTGATAATACAATTTTAATAATTGTTATGGCTAAAAAACTGAAAATACAATAAAATTTTCTAACATTCTCCCTTAACTTCGAGGTCTTCAGCGCTGGTGAAGGGTGTTACGAGGTGAATTATGGAGCAGCGTCGGAATGATGGAGCGGTGGAAACGGGAGATCCCCGAGAAAACCCGCCGACAAGTGGCATCGTCCGGCATGATTCCCACATGCGAAAATCCGGGGACTGACCCCGCCGGGAATCGAACCCGGATCGCCTTGCATGGAGGCGAATGGTCTGACCATTTCGGCCACCGCGACCCCTACTAAGGAGAGGTGTCGGTCATAGCCTTTGTTAAGGAACCATCAGAACATTCACCTGGAGCGATTTCGGGAACGCTGAAAACCAAAATCAGGATGGCCGGAGGCAAGGATCGAATCCGGGCCCTCCAGAATGCGAGTCTAACGTGTTACCGTTCTACCGCCTCACTCGGTTGTGATATGTAAAATGCCGGTGTGACCAGTAAATTATTCAACTCCACGTTTTTATGCTTATCTTGGTTAGCATTCAGACTGTTTTTGAAAGTATACATAACAAACTTTACGAGTTGGTTCCTTGTAAATTATGAGGTAAAGTTTCGTAACACAGTTTTTTGGCTAGCACGAATCTTAACGTGGGAAGTCGTTGTTGAAAATTGACATTGCCTATTAAACGACGCAATTGGCAGCAGGAAGTCCCAATGAACAAAAAAATTCGTCTCGTTGCAACACCCTCAAGCGAACCGTTTTCGAGCAATGATTTAGAAAATGTGGAGCCTTAAAGCTAGACAGCACGCGATACACAAAAAGGTTGTGTATCCCTATTGTTTACAAGTGAGATGTATTGGATACCATTTTGCACAATCAAGCGAGGTGGTTCAACGGTTACACGTTAGACTCGCAATCGGGAGGATCCGGGTTCGATCCCCGGTTCTGACCATTCTGATTTCGGATTTCCGTGGTTTCCCGAAATCGCTCCAGGCGAATGCTGGGATGGTTCCTTCACAAAGACCATGGCCGACTCCTTTTCTAACTTCTGTCATTGTACTAAGTAGTGGGTCACCGTATACAATGACCTCGCTGTCGAGGAGACGTAAAGCCCACTTACCTTACCATTTTACCCAGGTTGCATATCTTATTTGTTGCTAAATCGCTTACGGTAATTGATTGTTTATTCCTCCTTTATTTTGTTTATTCTAGAATGAATATTTGTTTTCAATCTTAATTTTCAATCGCGATTTGCACCAACCAAAAACTTGCATAATTTAACTTGACTTCATTTTTTACGAGGAATCATCTTGCAAGCTTGTAACATACTTTCAAACATATCCTTAATGTGATCATTGGCACTGCCTATATTGCGTAAACTATTTTACTGGTTTACTTGAGTACTCGCATGTGGAAAAGATAGGTACGGCTATAGAGGCCATGAGAGACGTAAACAGTGACTCGGACACACAGGGGCACAGAATATATCGACCATGGCCTGTAACGAGGAACCATTCCAGCACTCGCCTGGGGTGATCTCTGGGAGCCATGGGAAACAAAAATCACCATGCCCGCACTGCCGGGAATCAAACCCGCATCTTCCCGGGTATGAATATAGTTTGATAAAACTGCAAAATCTCTCTAGGTATGAGACTTGCGTTCAATCTTTTTAAATACTAGTTGAGTTTCTGAGTTGGACTTTCATTAGTATTTCCTCTTTTGCGACAAATGGAAGTAGGAATTAATTTTTATTTCGTTAACCAATAAAGAAAACTGTAGGGGAAACGCAGGCAGGTGTTGGAAATAAAAACACGTGTCGTCAAAAGTTAATACTTTAATTACAAAGTGGTGCGGGAATGATAAAAAAATTGTGATACATTTAAGTTCTATGTGTAAACCACTTTGCATTGCCTCGTATTTATATTGGGCGTATCGGAAGAATGCACGAGAAGCACACACACGGGTTGAAAAAAATAAGCCCTTTTTTTTAATGTTTACCATTTGATTGACTGGCACGTGACAATTGCTGGTCCTTATTTCTATAACGTATAAAAATATTGTCCTGTGACAAAGCACATTTATTCTTTCTGTGACACAAACGCTGTGATCTAGGCGTACAGAAATTTAACTTCTGATGCATGCTCGCTATTTCATTAATGAATGTATATTGGCGGAATGTAACTCATAAGAAATTATTTACCATTTAAGAAATAAGAATGGACATACGGAGGTCGTATGCGCAGTTGATTGCATTCTACCATATTTGCCGTTTGTTTTCGTAATCAAAGTTGATTGAGATTAAAGCTGTTTTATCAAATTTGTATTTTCACATGAAAAAAATTCAGTCGCTACCACAGTTGACATTTTCTGTTGTTCTTCTTTATGCCTTGCGCTTTTAACTTTTCTTACTTACACTGTAACACGATTTTAACGGCAGGTATGTAATAATACTTAAAATTAGTTCTTAACTATACTATCGATGGATCAGTCAGATATCCTAGCTCTATTAGGAAACAATTGGAATAACGTAGTATGGTCTAATTTTCGCGATGTTTTGTCACATTACTATAAGATATTTACCATGTACTTATTGACAATAGCATATGCGTGTACACACACAAACACGACACGCCAAATAGCATAATCATCCGCGGATACTGGCTAGGTGCAGAATGAATTCTTCAGAAGTGAAAACTTCAAAGTCCTGGGTCACGTGACTTAGATAACCTACCTTACTTCAACGGATGAATTGTCATAAGCGCCTTGGAAGGAACACCGCCGCCCGCCAGGTCCTCCTTGCCTTGCTAATAGCAGCGGCCGACGGCCGACGTGCGGCGTAACGCGTCATCCCATAAACCGCGATCACCTAATTGCGTGCTGGGAGCCGACTCAGGCGCTTCCCCGCGCGCTCGCATTATCGTTTAATAGGCTATTCCTCAAGTACTTTATTGATCGCGCTAATGGCCGACAAGATGAATGACATGGCAGAGGGGAAGGCGTCGTGACGATCATTACAGTGCGCGTGCTCCGTCGAGTGTGCGGCAGTCACCCGGGTCGCTTGGAGGGTCGGCGGTTCGATTCCTCCTCAGTGCGGTGCGGTGCTTCATACCGTGCTGTTAGTTCTACACACACACACACACACACACGTATGTCAGGACCTCAGGACAAGAGTGCAGTCTGGGTGGCGATACTTACGTCTAGCCGCACATTCGGCAATCTACGCATACGCCAATACACGGGTCGGCCATTCGCATGGAGCGATTTCGGGAAACCATGGAGAACCGAATTCAGGATGGCCGAAGCCGGGTATCGAATCCGGGTCGTCCCGAATGTGACTTCAATGTGTTACCGTTGCGCCACCTAACTCGGTCAACTCTTACAGGGGTCGTTGGAAAGGGAGAGGAGGGCGAGCAACCCGAACATTTCCGATGATTCCCGATTGTGCTTTACAGTCTCAGCAGCTAGACATAAGTGCTGGAGATGGTCTATAGGTCGATGCTTGTATTATGTTATACGTAATCAAAGTAGCCTTGTCCCTGGACCTCTAAACCCGCGTTTGCGGGACTGAGGCAAGAACTATGAAGCGATAAGGACGACTATAACACGCACATAAAGTGCCCCATGAACGGTATGTGCAAGGTACTGAAGGAGCGTTCAAGTTTTCCGTCAGTGCTATTTTACTATCGGTGACCATGTAGTTATATAATTATAAGCCGGGTGTTTAGAAACTCTCTGTCAAACCAGCATTTGTTTCCTTGCAGTCAATTTCTACCTTTCCGACCTTACTAGCACAAACATTGCCACTTAGCTTATCTTAATACTGTATATACAATGAAGTGTCCTGACACACTCACTCACTCATCAACGCACAGCCCAAACCGCTGGACCTAGAACCGTGAAATTTTGAGGGAAGCTTCCCCTTGCCCCGTAGACACCCAATAAGAATGTATTTATCGAAATTCGATAATTAAGGGGGTGAAAAGTGGTGAAATGTGTTTTCAAAGAATCCCTGATATCTCATTAACCGGGAAAGCTATCATATTTTTTTTTAAATTCAAAATATTGCCCAAACAAATGCATATTTGTGTATTTTTCGATTTTGCGAAATTCTAAAATTAAGGGGATGAAAAGCAGTTAAACGTGTTTTTCATTAATTAATCCGTGATTTCTCCTAAACCATTTCAGGTAGTGAGGTGATTTTTTCTTTAAAATGATGTTTAAGTAAATATCTAAAAAGCGTGTTTAAAATTTTTTGAAATTCGTCCTTGAAAGCTCTTAAAAAAATATAATGTGTTTTGATTAACCCCACTTATCTCCTAAACCAGTGGAAATATTGAAATGGTTTTTGCTTTAAAATATATCTTACGTAAATATAATAAAAAGCAGATTCAGGATTTTTCGAAATTCGTCCTTGAAACCTGTTAAAATAATAAAATGTGTTTTCAAATAATCATATGTACCGCTTATACCCGTTGAGATGTCGAGATGATTTTTGATAAAAGTGAAGCTTACGTAAACACATACAAATTAAATTCAGGATTTTATAAAATTCGAAAATTAATGATGTGAAAAGCAGTAAAATGTTACAGTCTCCGAAAAAAGAGAATGATCATGGATAAATAATTCAACAGTTGTTTTTTTTTTTTTTTTTTTGCCAACCTACTCATAAATAAAACCTCTTTGGACTGTAGCCTGTACATACGAAAGAGTTATCATGGCCTGCCTTTAAACATTCACTCCGGTATTGTATAAAGTTTGTGGTGTAGGAGGGGTGGGGTTACGTGTTCGTATCCCGTGCAAGACTTTGCGATGGGAATTACAATGAAATCATACGAGCATATTGCGCGCGCTCTTTACATTGAGCTAAGACAATTTATAGTTCACTGTTATTAAGTACGCTAGCTGTTAAATGCCTTCATCACATATTTTATCCAGAGTTACTGTTTACATTACATAATTTCACGCGGGCAAAGCCGCAGCCGGGCCGCTATTTATAGAGAAATAAAGATGAATTAAAAACAAAGATGTTCTGCAATTTAAAGTACGCTCAGCGAAGTGGACTGGATAAAGATGTTTGTGTTTGCTGTTTTAAATATATACAGAGAATATAGTAACACCATCAATTAACACGTAATTAAAAGTTAGTTACTCTTTTCTATAGTACACGTGGACCCACAGTCCAGGTCAACAATAAAGTGAGCACTGCATTATTTCGGCCGTTTTGCAGTTATTTGTACTATTTTTAATATAAAAACTTCCACGTAATTAATATTAGTTGTAAACGTTTCAACACTCTCAAAAGCCCAATAAAACGTAGTTTTAATTAATTACAAGTTCGGCTGGCTGACTGCTGAGTTTATAGTAAGTAGCCTATACCAGGGATTCAAAGGTAGAGAGCTTCACCCGTGTCAAGACGTTCAGTCTTCTGCCCCAATGTTCAAATATTTGCGAAAACAAGAATGTTGGCGATTCGTGCGTGTTGACGTGATTTTAAAGCTGCCGATCAGAAAGGCGGGTGCAAGTTCCACATGAGACGTCTAAAGTGGCTCAACATATGTGTGTGTGTTAATGCGTATAGCCGTGTGTCTGTGTGCGTTAATAGGTTGTAGAGAAAATCTTGAATACTAATCATCATCTGGATTGGCAAAATCGTGTTGCTAAACTAGACGTGAACAGCATCACTTTAAAGTTTAGCATCGCATAAAAAAAAAATAAAAATAAAGCTTCATACATGCTCCGCGTGCAGCTGTTGGTGAACAAGTGGAGAGAGAAAGAGAGTGGGTGATGAAAAATTATTCAGAGCGCGTGACTGCTGTGGACTATAATTATTCATGTTGGTAATCCTGATTACATTAGACCACGCTGCTAGTATCATGAACATTTCCATTTAGGTGCGTGACATGTTGGTCAGCGTGAGTGAAACTCTTACCAACAGAATTCATTTTTTAACCAACAAAGCGCACAATCATGCTAGTTTATACTGGTAAATGCACTTCACTACTTTACTGTCACATTTATAAATTTATTTCGAGTAGTTGAAGCATTTGTTTTATTTTTATGACCTGGAAAGTATTTTACAATCGCTTCTATAGGATACGACAGTAATTGAGCGTCTTTTAAGTTTTTTATTTTATTTATTGCCTGATTGCCATTTTAACGTACGAGTCAACGTAAAATGTAGCATAATGATTCCTCGACATTGAATTTGTTTAGTCCTTTCATTTGTTCTGGGCCACAATTCATGCTAACGAATACTTACGGCGGTGATTAAATTTAACAATACGTTTTTTTAAGCGGGCGAGTGTCTAGAATGAATCCCGTGCTATCTAATTACTGGAAATGACAATACGTCATGAAATACGATATTAAAGCAATTGCGTGTCCTATGTTGCAGTCGTTTCGTGAATACACTGTTCAAATAATTCTGCGAACAATTTATATGAGAATATACAATGCTTCACGCACGACCATAGCACCTCCGCAATTTTCAAACCACAGTAACGTTCAGATATATTATTCTTTACTATAAATCGTAAATTTAACCTCGAAAGGGTTGTACCGTTTTAATGTATTATGTTCATAATATTTATGACACGCCCCTCTCCCCTTGGCACCCCCTTCCATTTCCTTCCCATGAAGGGGACATTAAAAACCTCGAGGAAACTTTCCCAAATAACGGTTGCATTAAGAAAAGAAAGTTGAATTAAGAAACTTTTTTTACGGCGAAACTTTTTTAGGTATTCCTTGTTAGAAGTCTGGAAAGATCAGCGTCTGCTATATGCGTGAGAGGAGGAGAGTGAAAAGTGGGAGGAGGGGTGAGTCAGAGATATGGCAAGGGGGAGGGGAATAGAAGAATGTGTTTAGAGCATAACAAGATTGTGGGTCATATGATTTCCCTCGTTACGTAAGTCTGACCTCCTTGGTCGCCAACAATCCTTCATGAGTAGAGGCACGAGTATTTCGCGTATTCTTCTGGCAACAAGACTTCTCAGACCTATACACACACTGGCCAAAGGCAAATATTCATTGTCTTCTAACAGTAACACATGTTACCACCACGACTTGTTTCCTTATTTATCACTGGCTTGCAGTCGTCAAAGATGTGTTGAAACAGGTGTCGTCTAATCACAGAAGGAGTAGTGAAGTATACATTACTGGCATTCAACCTGACCTAGAATCAATACGCGAAATAATCTTGCCTCTATTCATGAGGCCTGATGGGATTAGGTAAGTTCAGTCATGTGACGAGGTTCGTCCGACCACCAGGTTATGTCTAATTGCGTGCAAACAATTCAGGGGCTCGGCACTTATCAGATGCTAGAAAACTCGGGATACTTTTGATCACCTTAGGCTGAAATTTTGCCCTATGTAGAATAACCCCGTGACTTAAGGTCGTTCAAGTGTGAAATTAATAATTTTATTTGAGTACGAAATAATTTCAGTGTTGTAGGCGTCACTTAAGACTACATTTTCCTCTTATTGAAAACAGTTTTAGCATGCATAGTTTTCAAATAACGACATGTCAAAGTCAAAATATGCATGATTATGGCCGCATAAAACTAAGGAAATCCATCAGACTTACTGAAATGAAATAATTTACGCTAAGATTAGATGTCGCGGCCTAATGGCCAAAAGTTATAAAAACATGGACGCGTCTTCGTATTTTTCGAAAATTCATGAAAATTAGGTTTTAATGTCGAAAATTATCGACATCTTAGGTGCACTAAAAACGAATACCGTTTTATTTCATTCAGATATTTGGTTTTGACAAATAGCACAATTCCTCCTGTTTACAACGATACGAAGTTTATAGCAGTGCGAATTGTCGACTCGTTGTGGTGTATGTTTGCAGTAACAAGTGCGCATCATCTTCTACGACGCGACGATTTCTTACACTCGCCTTTCTTACATGGGTGGAGAGCTCAAGCGACGTAACTTCTCCTTTCCTTGTCCTTCCTCAGATTGGAACTCGAGGGGAACACGCTGCAACCTTATACAGCGTTAAAGGCGGTTCGGGATTAAGTGAGCACTCGAAATAGCCCTGCTAAAGTTCTATTTTCAGCCAATTTGTATATTTCCGCGCTTACTGGCTAACAACGGGACATGTCTAACCTTTCTGGACACATCACTTAATGCTTACGCGTGTAAGATAAATTGTGCAGTCAGTATGAATCCGTACAGTTTAATAAAAAAAATGACATTGAATCTCGCATAAAATGCTGCATCGCTACAACGAGCCAAGCGCTGAACTAGCGTGCGAGATTCCCGCCAATACATTTTAACTATGGGACTCACAGCGGTGTTCATATATTTTTATTGGTGGAAAGTCTTTAGTAAAGTTAGGTGCATGTATTTATCTAGGGCCAAGCTATGTTGTACCGCTTAGAAGGTGTAATTTATACCACACTTGTCCTAAGTTGTTTTCTATTCGTACATTGGCACGATAGACACATGCGGAGTAGTTTAGTTAAAAAACGTATTTACGAACACACTGCAGCGCATTTAAAGTGCATTCAAGGCGGTTGAGTGCAATTCGCCTGGCCGGACGTTAACACTGCAACGTAAACAGCACGAGTAGTGACTGCTAAATATTGTGATTTCATTTGAGAGAAAGTTACACTCGGAGCGCTGTCTGGCCGGTGCAGTATTGCTGACTTGAGGCTCCGATACAGAGTGACTAGGGCGACATTGATACGCGCATCTATCACCCCACTGCTCTCAACGAGAGCAAGGCGCTGTAGTGGCTCGCAGTCGTACCGCTGGGAGCCTGGCTATTTGTTGTTGAGAAATCAGCAGCAAAATCAATTGTAGGACCCTCGGGGTGTTTAGCATGACAATGGGTGTGATATTTTGAAATACAACTGCGAGAACGTCTTTTTTTTTAAGCCACGATGCCCGGTTGTACATCAGTGTCCTAAAGGTCGCTAACTACCCGAGAGCCTTGGTTTAAGTAGGATTTAACATGTCAAATTATATTCTGTGGGGTTCAATAATATTTAATGATATCACTTTCGAACAGAAACCAGTTTCTGCATCGGTGTGAGGAGAATACTGCTACAAGAAAAAATGTAGAAAAACATTTATGAGATGACGTTTCCGAGTAACTTTTTAATCACGACCATGCTTAATTGTTCATAGTTTTCAGCTTTTTTTTTTCAAACAAATGCCCTAAATGATCTTAAATCATTATAGACGGTACTTGGATAGCCACACGTAGCATAGAAGTCGGTTTCACAGGTACTTAGCCACACCGAAAATAATTTAACATGTACGTCCTTTTCCTTTCTCACTCTAACGCAAGCATGATTTATTAATTTTTAAGAATGAAATTAATTTAAGTTTCATTATTAAAATTCTGTCTACTTTAAAACATAAAACAAGCTTGTGTGATTAATTTGAAATGCCCGTATTATTCTGCCGTGTAGAAATGCCCGTAGTAGAATATTGAACGGTTTCATATGCCATAACTGAACTAGCATCCAGTTGCTTGTATCGTCAGAAATTCTGCCAGTAGCCTACATACTTTATTCATTAACGGAGCTAAATGAACAAAAGTTTAACTGAAACAAGAATTATGATGAAAAATAAATTATCGCCCTCCCCATTTTTTTAGTGGAGCCCACTAAACTTACATAATAACTATCAGGCAAAAACAATTTTATACACTGAGAAGAGGTAAATATTGAAATTGAAAAGGAAAAAAAAAAATTAAGTGCTATTGAGTGTTTTTCCTGCATGAAAAATTTCAAGGCATTGAAAAAAAAACATAGCCTACAGAAAGATCGTACTATATATAATGTGACCCGCATCGATATGAACAAAACAATCAGTGGAGTCTCGTATATGTGTGTATGTTGAACAGGTGAATGAGCCCCGCCGTTTATAACTTTTCATGTAAACACCAATATTTTAGCTCGCCAGGACTCTGGAGTAGGCAATGCTCGTGAACAAAGCTTATAACAATTTTTCAGTCATTCTCACATGTCGCCAACTCATTTCTGAACACGGTCGGATCCATAAGGAGTCGAGTGAGATCGAGGCAATGCAATCAACCCCTCCTCCTTCCCACGATACACCTAATATATATATATATATATATATATATATATATATATATATATATATATATATACAATTTGGAATACAAAAGTAACGTTTTATTCAGTAGTGTGTGAACGATGTTGTTAGAGTAATGTTGGTCAAATTGATCTAAATGCTATATGAGTTTCTTATAAGCAATTTCTCCCCTTCGGCCCTTCCTACCTTCCCTCAAAAAACTCATCCTTGAATCCGTACCTAATTCTGAAGCCCTTAGACAAAATGTATTTTTTTTTTTTTAAATATGACGAACATGCGAGACTTGTATGTAGGAGTGTGTCTACTTAATTTTTGCTCGCAGCAAGTGTGTGGTGACTTGCACAGTATGTTCGTGTGAACCTGGCTCAGGTATCCTTGATGAGGGTGTAATGTCTACCGCAAGCAGCTGCCTTGTCGAACACATCCTAATCTGTGGGGGAGATAGCCGGAACCCTCGATAGTTTGTGGGTCGAACTGCCGCGGGGGAAGGGAGTGGTCTGGAGGGACATGATGGGAGGGGTGGGTGGTTTCTGCGAGGGGAGGGCGGCAGGTGTGCTTCGTCGAGAGCCCCACGTCAGGAAGGGGAGGAAGCGAGACAGCGAATGTGAGACGCAACTCGCCGCTTGTGTTGGCCAGCCTGGAAGTCTGTTTCACTCCTGCGGCAGGAAGACAGTCACATTTCTAATGGATAGTGGTAATTTATCGCGGGAAAAGTTCACAGTTTGCTAGGCTTCAATGTAATGTATTCATTCCCGACGCTTTTATTTCGTTACTGGCGAGTCCCTATTTGACTGGGCCAATGATAACTCTGGTGCACTAATACTGGACGTCTGTGATTCGTCAGTAAACAACTACATCGTGGCACACAACCGTCGGCCAACAATACATGACGCAGGACGCTACACTGATTTTGCAGAATACATTCTCGCGATAAATCACCTTCTCTACTAATGGAACAGTTCGGCAAGGGAAAATTTCCGCCGCTAGTTGCGAATGGTGTCACTAAGGGGTCTAATAAAACGCGATTTGGTAACAAACAGAATTAACCTTAGGTTGGGTAGGTAAGTGAAAACAATTTTTTACTGATAAAAAAACTTTATTATATACGCAAGGGAATTTACTAAGCCACGTAACAGTGGCTCTGTCACTGTTCATTTAGTTTCCAAACCGGGTATGTCAACAACTGATTTTAACCTCTTACAAATACCAGCACAGCTAGCGGAGAAAATTGTCCCTGGCTAAACTAATAACATTGAGCTTCTTAACCTGTATTTAAATTAATCTCAACACTGTCAAGAAAAATGCGTTCATAATGTTCGTCGGCTCCTATGTCACAGGTAATGAAATATTTAATTGTATTGTAGTTTTGTATAGTAGCTAGTCAGTTGCTTCACGCGTCAGTTTAAAACAATGCGATGGAAAAACTGTTTAATTCTGTTCCATAAGTATCAGTGCTTAACGTTTAAAATTGTTTAAACTTTAAAACCATTTTTATCTACCAAAACACACGACGACAGACGATGTCTTAAAAGTTGTGGTGTCCTGTAGGCATTGGCAAATACGCAAGTGTTCAAACATATATTTGTAAAGCCTATACGCGTTAGTCTCTTTCTTGTGTATGAAAGTCTGAATCAACGGTGTACAAGAAAGTAAACCCTAGTTAGCCTTCTAGCTACAACATCTTACCGCACTGTTTCGTTCACACTGCGAAGTTTCTTGTACAAGAAGGTGTGTACCACTAAGATGATGTGCAAATTTCAAAACTGCATTTAAAGTATTATGGGTTATTTGTGCAGTATTTACTGTGTCTGCACCATAAATAAATTACAAAATTTAAAAATGGAAATATTATCGGCAGTAGATAATATTCTAGGTTGACATGTTGCACGATACGGCTATATTTCCAACTTGTTTTGTCCAGCTAGAAACTATTTATTGCAAAATACTGTCGTCTTTGTAAGTTACGTAATTCAAAAACAGTCGTACGTGCATAACAATTATTTGTTTGCATTCGACTTGCGCAAGAAAGATAATAACGGAAAATAGAACCATCCCTATGCCGCACTAACTATATGTGGGCTCACCAGAAGACACTTATAAAAATTCACTTTCTGGGGTAGGTTAGTTTATCTCTGTCACGTGACCAGGTTTTGCCGATTACCAGGATTTAAAAATCACCTGCAGTGCTATTCAAGGTTTTAAAATGACAGGAATCTAAAGGAAGCCTACATATTGTTACAAGTTTAGCAAAAACTTTATATGTGGGCAATTCTCTGAGGTCTTTGGGATAGAGGTCTTATAATAAGAAATAAAAGAGTTGAATTGAGTTACTGGTTTACTAGCTCACAAAGCTTACAAAAACACACAAAACAGCAATCAACTATAACTTTCACAACACAATTAATTATGCACACGATTACTGCTGTGCCACAGAACGTTAGTTAACTTCGACAATTAAAGCACAAGAATATTTACCATTACTAAATTAAAGACTACAAGTCACAATAAAAATGCAGTCATATATCCAATCAACAGTCTCTCAAATAATGACAGTGTACAACCTTAATAGCACGCATTGGTGATGAATCGCCGTGTGCTGCGCAGTACCCCGAGTGCACTACTGTCTTCACACTTGAGGTCTTCGGTTCGACTCCCGTCGCGCACCTCTTCGCCAGTCAGCCCGCAACAGCAGTCCTCTTGTTTCGCCCAACACTGATCCGAAGGCCTGCTGCCTCACAGTAGGCTCTGACGTCACCAAGATGTCTTCACCAGTCTCTCTCCACAAGCATGACACCTTCCTCTAGCACGACCAATAGCGAATTCTGCCAAATCTGTCGATTCAGGGTTTATATACTCGGCAAAACCGTTGGGAATCACTGCATTTCATGGGTAAAAAAAATACACATTTCATTATGCTTCGTACGTGACTTGAGTCTCGTACGCCGATCCCTATGATGTATCTCGTCGGTATTCCCACTATGGGACAACCCGACTTGTGCTCATGGGCCAGCCCTCAAGGTGTTTCGACTCAGGTCCCAGCCAGCCCACCGTCAGAATTACTTAATGCAATAATATTCTATACATGATGAATATTTTGCTAACTGCTACATCCACAGTGAATTATTTATACGTATTATATTTATATTCTAATATAATATTGATTTTAATAGTTGACCAAGAGACCATCAGTTGAAATTTCTAACACGAGTAATCTTACCTGGATTCAAATTTCAGTCATCAAAAAATTTAAATTTTGACTCGCTTACCCTACCTTCATGAATTTTCATAGGCGCATATAGAGTATGAAAGTAACAGACAAGACACCATGCAATTGGCTGATTTGAACGGCGCGCGCGTTGTTCTGCGCATGCGCGAGTGGCGGAGTAATCACGGTTTTTATTCGTTATTGTCGTTTTTATAACCTAACAAGACCTTTGATTTTATAATATAGCATTTTCTGTTTTAAACTTATCTAAAATAATTGTCACAGTGGTGGGAGAAAAGTAAACCTGCGCATAACAGATGCGCGGAGACGTATTAACGAAAAGATCTATTTTCAGTCAATTCGTATCTTTACGCACGTAACGGCTAACGACCGGACACGCCTAACCTCTTGGACACGTCACTTAATGTTGTGAGATAAATTTTGGAGTCAGTAAAAACCCATTTTCGACGTAAAAAAAGTTTTTACTCACACAAAACACAAGTATGTCAGTTTCAGTTGATTATATTTTACTATTGTTGTATTTAAATAGGAAAACATACGGAACTATGTTACGTAATTTCGCTGCCAACCGTACAAGCAGTAAGGCAACTATAGTTAATGTTGAATTATGTGCAGTAACGGCTAGTAATATTTTTAAAGGTTAAAATTGTAGTGCTCACTTTATCCCGAATGACGTGCACAAGTCGAGGTGAAGAAGGTGTGGACTTCTTGTACGTGAGAGATGTCCGGTGTGTAACGGTCGTAGTACCGTGCTCGAGGTAGACGTGACTAACCAGACGGCGTGGCGGCGCAGGTTCGATCCCTGGCCGCAGCAGCGTTGTTCCCTAGACGCGTGTGAACACATGCGAGGTGGTCGCCGGATATTTGTGTAGCTGTCTGGCGCACGTTGCCTCTCCTGGAGAGAGGAAATCCAGCCGTAATTACCCACTTCCCTTCTTTCCTTCATTACCTCAGCCGGCCGCCTGTTATCTCGGACACGTGTCACGTTCTTCAGCTCGCCGAAAAGACAAGGCCCCAGCCGGCTCCAATTAGTTACACCCCGTCGCCATCTCTCCCTCGCACTGTCGACAAGCGATACCTGCCTTTTTCATTTCCCTCGTCTACGACTGTTGCTTGGAACAATGCCGGCTGAGTCGCACACACCAACTATTTTTCAGGAACTTATAATAAATAACAGCCGCTGATTTTAGGTGAAAACCTTTTTGGACCTTCTCGTTTTAAGGGATCCGCCTACCTGCGCGTTAGAGGCTCAAAAGCGACGGAGCTGTATGGTCGACCTTGAAGCGCGCATCGAAGGCCTCGTTGCCTCAACGAGCCAAGCGCTGAACTAGCGTGCAAGCTTCCCGCCGAACGGTTTTGGTCGGTTATTGATGGAAAGTCTGTAACTAAGTGCTGGTCGCAATCTGAGTTTCACATACATCCGGTTAGTACAAATTGAAATACGGCAGTCTGAAAAGGTCGTTTTTAACCATGTCGGAGGACTTGTAAACAGTGTTTTCAAGTGGTATGGTGTCTTGACAATGAGGTTCCGACCTTGTCTGAAGTGTGTTTTCTTTTCGTACGTTGGCGCAATAGACACACGTGGAATATTTTCGTAGAAAAAAACCAGTTTACGAATACACTGCAACGTATTTGAAGCGTGTGGTAGGCGGCGCTTACACGCAGGGACGGATCTAGACTGTCCTTCGCCCGGGGCAAGAATTGTGATTTGCCTCCCCCATCCTCTTACCCTTTCCCCTTTTCCCATCAGTTCAATCAACCCTACAGTAATAACCGTATCTTGCATACGTTGTTTTGCGCTCGCTTAAATAACAGAATAACATTTTAGTAGAAATACATAAAACCTGTACTTACTAGCTACCATTATCAGTGTTTTAAGTGTACATTTCAATTATAAATACTGTATTTATAACATTCTATGATGTTCAGGTTAATAAAAATACAAAAACACAAAACTGGTACAAGTCTAAATATTGGTAGATATTGTATCTTTTTACGCCCATTTACATTTCATTCCAAAGTAAAAATTTTCGGCACCACCAGCGCCCCATTTTACCAGGTGCCTTGGACAGCCTGCCTCCCCCCCCCCCTGCTGATCTCCTTCCAGGTCCTCCCCTGACTCTGAACATCTACAGCTCTGCTCCGTTGTCAATGATAGGATGTCTTTAACTCTCAGCGTGTAGGGATTCTACCCCAAGTTTGGTGTCTCGGTAACATTATTTTGTTGAACAATTCCAAACGAATGACGGCACTGCACAAATTCCTGCTATCCAAAAACCATAAAGCAGAACTGCATAAAATACGCAAGACACTGAAACAAGTTCAGCGTCCAGGAATTCTTCCCTCAAATAACAGACATGTGGTGTTTTGATTGGCACAGAGCGACGCCGATACACGAATTCATTCAGTCCAATAGCGTAAGAGCTACAGATGTGTACGTAACACACAGAAACAAGCTGGTACAAATTCTTGTCGCAGAAGATCAGTGACTGTAATAATAAGTCAGGTGATTAGTCTGAGGGCAACATTTTGATCTAAGACTTTCAAACAGTAACCCGGGTAAGTCTTAAAGCTTGCAATCAATCACGAGAGCGGCTTCTTGGACAACTCATGGTCGCCGAGCCATGTGTAGATCTTCTGTCGACATCTGTGAGTAACGTATGCTTGGGAATAGCATTCAACGAGCAGTGCACTTGTGTATACCCATTTCACGCCATACTGTAATATTTGAAACTTACTTTCCTGCAACCGAAAATGGTGGAAATAGTTTTTTTTTCTGTCTATTGTAGGTATGAAACTCTGTACAGAATCTTAAAAATAGTATAAATACATGTACAGTAGGCCTATATGTTAATTTTTAATAGTACACCATACAATGATATAGGTTTACCACTGAATGTCCCATAGAAACGAGTTGTAGAAAAGATCGTACGTCAGTTCAGTGATGCGGCAATATGGAAGTAGGTGCAGGTTGCATCTATGCCAGGGGAAGTACCTTCGTGCAGCAAGATGGCGGAGAGCGAAGCAAAGCAAAGGGCGGTTCTAACAAGGAATTACCAGCGGATAATCCTACTTTCCTCAAAGAGGGTGCAAATTAAGCCAAAGTTAAAATCGTTCACGTAATATAGGAACTTTACAATATAATTAGAGATGATGGTATATCACGAAAATGTTTTGTGCCGACATACCCTTGAAAACACTGTGGTATCTTGCGACTTGTATGGTTGGGTGACACACGTCTGACAGAACGTAACGTTCTGCAGACCAATAATATGCATCAAATATTACAACAGCTGGATTCTTATTGGCTCCGTCAAACAAGGCAACAGCCTCAACGTACAATCGAGAGCCAGTCATCTCTTCGTACGCTGAACGTACGTTGAAACCTAGCAAACAGTAACGTTTTCCCGCGATAAACATTCATCTATCTCTACATTGATTTCGACGTATGATACACGAACTTTACTGAAAATAATTCAGCTTACCAAGTAATATACGAGTACGCACTGACTCTACTGATATATTGTTAGGGGTGGGGAGTATAGGAAGGAGAAGGTTGAGGGGCAACAAAGAGACGAGTATCGCGTGCTAACCGAGCATTAACATCTCCGTGGCTCGGCGACACGTGACTGCAGGTGATCGGGGGTGACGACTACGCGGCATTGTTTCTGCCGGCCGGGACAATGCTGCGACGACGGGGTGACATTCCGTGACAAAGCGTCTCCCTCCCCTCACCCTCGTGACGCCCTGCCGACAATGTAAAAAGTTTTGCCAGCAGAACAAAGCTCGCCGTCGTAAAGTAGGGACAAAGAACTTTTCGTTTAAATGGTGAAAGGGGTCGCAGGAATGATTTCCTCCGGTTTTGTATTCTCGGAGACGATATAAATTACGCGGGAGCGTTAATAAATCATTCCAAAATTTGAACGGGAAAGTCATATTGTAGAAATGCAATCTTTACTATGATACACAATACAATTTAATTCTAGCACGCTAGTTAAGAGTGTTACTGACGAAACTCGCAGTGAACCAAATTTAAGGTAGTCTTAAGAGATAAAACATTTTTGTACAGAACATGCAGGATGCAGTTTATGTTAAGTAATAATATCCTTTAACGCGAACGACTGTCCGTGTAGCGAGTCGTTTGGAAACTTTCGACGTTTAAATCATCCGTTGTAATAAAATGAAGGGACGTAAAGGATTTTTCCGTGTCTGTCTCATTCCGAGTTACTTCGTAGGCATATTCTTCAGAGAGGAAACCATTGCACAAATATGAAGCGATTGCCGAGGTCACTTTGGAACATCGAAGTGAATGAAACCAAATACTCTGCACCCTTGACTATTTTACTTTTGAACACCCAAACACACACTTTGATTTGTATTTAGTTTATACGTTGTGTAAGCTACGTGATTTAAAAGTGGGCGAATCCTAGTCGCTCGTTCAATTCGCTGTACTAACTCAGTGCCAATATAACAGTTATTTTCATAAAGATTCACCGAGCGTGGTGTCGTAGTGGTAACTTATTGAAATTTTATTTGGGCGAACTATTCTGATTTTGGTTTCCCATACCCTTCCTAAGGCACTCCAAGCAAATACTGGGATGATTCTTTATAATTGGCCACGGCCTATTCCTTCCGAGTCTTAGGTACCGTTTCTAACGATCTCGCGATTTCGGCGCTCGTTCCTCAGCAATGCAAGGTCGACCGTTTATTCGCATGTGGGAATACCCACTGCCGGACGATGGCATTGGTCAGCGGGTTTTCTCGGGGGCTTTCCGTTACCTCAGCTCATTAATTCCGGCGTTGCTCTATGCACTCCTCATTGCCCCTCACCAGCGCTGAAAATCTCGCTGGTAAGCCCAACCGAAATATTGTACTTAACTTCTATAGGCGGTTCGGGATAAAGTGAGAACTCAATAAAAAGCACTGCTAAATTTCTATTTTCAGGCAATTCGTATATTTCCGTGTGTGACGTCCAACGACGGGAATTGTCTAACCTCTCTGGATACGTCACTTAATGTTTGGGCGCGTAAAATAAATTGTGCAGGCGGTAGGAACGTATATAGTTTGATTAAAGTTTATTAACTATATAATTACAATTATGTCGATTTCCATTAATTTTGTTACAATACAGTTGTATATTTAAATAGGAAAATACACGGAACTAAACTCGGTGATTCGCTGCCAACCACACAGGTAGTAAGGCAACTATTGTTAATGTAGAATTATGTGTAGTAATGGCTAGTGATATTTTTCAAAGGTTGCATCTTTAGTGCTTAATTTATCCCGAACGACGTATAATGACGTTGCTTGCTATACCTACACACCATATCAATAGACGTTAGTGGAAAGTGAACGTGAGATATTTTGGTCAGCGCTGGTGAAGGGTGACATGAGGTGAGTATGTAGCAGCGCTGGAATGAAAGGGCGAAGGAAACTGAAGATCCCCGAGAAAACCCGCCGACCAACGGCATCGTCCGACACGATTCCCACATGCGAAAATCCGACCGGCCCCGCCGGGAATCGAACCCGGATCGCCTTGGTAGGAGGCGGATCCGACCACTCAGCCACCGCTGCCCCAGTCGTTAGTAGAGTCATGCTAAATTCGCTGTATTATTGGTCTCAGACTGGACTCCACTGATCTGTATATACTCAAACATAATCAGTGATTTCGTTGCTTATCGGTATTTACGTGATGTCCTTTCCGTATTGTAGGCCTACTGCTTTACATGCGCTTTGTCATTCTACCGAAGAATGTTTAATTATTGTCTCAAAATGGTCGCAGCTGCAATCCACGGCATTAAGCCAGTAGAAGACGTCGGGCGAGCCAACAGCTTACAGTCTAACCTATTGTCAGAACATAACAAGAAATTTGTAGGTCTCTAGCCATGGCGTCAAAGACTCGGGTAACGAGAGACCCGACCGTGACGTGACTGAAAACTGTGATCACAGCCGGGAAAAGTAGTTCTAACCACACATCCCAGTACATACACCTCCACCTAGGGCTGTGAGACATGTCCAAGTCGGCATCGACGTGTTATGCATTTCGATAAGTCGATATTATTTTGGGAATCTGCTCGATATGTCGAGGGCCGATGTCGTGGTTGACATGGTCGACACTATCATTCCCGTTGAGGCCAACATGTTGAACGTTTGTTTACAAGTGACAGATGTTCGACGACGGTCGACATCAATTTCTACATGCGGCGCAACCCCACCGACTTCTAACAGTTTTCTCGTGCATGACCTTGAGGTAGTTCAGTACAAACACCCGAGAGTACATGACCTTGACGCGAGCATGAGATGCGGGAGTGCAGATCGCCTGCAACTGAGCAAACCCATAATTAAACTCAATAAATTGTTTTTCGTCTTATGCTATGTAATTTTCTGGGTGTCTGTTGCGATCTGCACATTTTGTATTTTCTTCATAGCTTATTAAAGTCACGAATATCTTTAGATCATAATGTTCTAAATTATAATGTTCCCAACTTAACGGATAGTAAGATTTTTCTAAGAGAGTTTGCACGGGAGGTGTTCACATACTCCATTAAGCTGGATTTAGGGAACAATATACGCTCGTCTTGATTCGTTTACTTAATCGGCGGCAGGTTAAGGAAATAAGTGGTTGTGATATTCCGTCAGAATACCAGGAAACAATGAAAGTCGTGGAGTAATAACTGTGATATAATTATCTCGTGAAGCAGCCAGGTGTCCCAACTGTCAGGTGCGCGCTCGGAAACCAACGACTCCTAACATCTGTTCTTTGTTGTGGTGGGTTGAGTGGCTCGGACATCACGAAACACAGATAGACCAGTCTTTTATATAGCAGCCCGCAGAACTATACAGAAAAAAAGCTTTAATACAAACCTCAAGCAGTTTCAATAATGAATTTTTCATTAACAAGCGAGTGTAATAATTATCGAATATCTCTCAAAATAGGCTGTTTACCTACGTGTTTAATTTCTCAATTTATTCAAAAAGAAAAAAACTCCACTTTGTGTTAATTAGAATTTTATAATCTTCATTGAGTTTTGTTTAAAGAGGAGTCAGCCGGGGTCGAATTTCCACCTTTGACGTGTGGGAACAGCGTAGCGATAAGAGCCAGTGTCCCACTCTTGACGAGAAGAAACATCGCCTCTATTCGCAGCGCACCAAACTGGCGTGCAAGGTTTTCCTTGTAGTCTTTTTCCACCCTGTTTTTCGCGAAAAGAATTTCGCCTCAATTTGTTTCGTTGCCTTACGTGCACATCTGTAGTTATACTTCCTGGTCAGTGTTTGGGTATTTTAACTCTCACTAGCCTTGGGATTCTACCGGCAAATCACAGACGTGTGTTGTTGCAGGAACGTTATTGTAATTGGTTCAGTCAAATGATATACGGCTCTCCACGTAGGCACGCTGGCAATAGCCATGAAGCAGAATTGCTGATGTGCACGTAAGGAGCTGAAACAAAGTGGGGCAAAATTCTTCGCGAAAAACAGGGGTCCCTCCCTATGGGTCTTAAAGCGGTGACCACGACATTTTATTTTTGAATAGTGTGACGTGAAGTATAGACCAACGCATGCCTCTCGCTTTGCATTTTACGAATTCAGGTAATATTTTCGGAGGTACAGCCGTCTAAAAAAACCCGTTTTTATCAATTTTGAGAGGCTCGAAAATCATGTTTCTAACAAGCGTGCTGTATTTTTTTTTTTTAAAGATAGAAGCATAGTTTCAAGTGTGTGATCTTTTGATAGATAAACATAATATGAATAAGTTAAGCGGTTTCGCGTAAAAAAGAATACGCCTGACACCCTGCAACGCTGTCCACGTGCCAGTCGAGGACTCCTCTGCCTACCTGCGGTTGAGAGGCTCAGGAGTGACGGGACTATAAGGGCGAACTTGAAACGCTCATCAAATGCCGCTTCGCCTCAACGAGCCAAACGCTGAACTAGCGTGCTAGATTCCCGTACATATATTTTTACTGTGTGATTTCTAAGCATTGACCACGTGATTTTATTGTTGGGAAGTCTGTAGCAAAGTTCACTGTAAGATTGTAAGTTTCACGTACATTCAGTTAGTACAATTTGAAGTAAGGTAGCATGAAATGGCAGTTTTTGGCTGTGTTGGAGACTTATAAACGGTGATTTTAATTAACATAGTGTTTCAAAAATGTTATTCCTTTCTTATCCGAAATGCGTTTCCTTGCATGACAGTTGAGAGAGTTTGTGTAGAAATAACTTACTGCAGAGAAAATACCTGATCTATCCATTAAAGGAGCTGTCAAATCCCAAAGTGCTTACATGATACAGACTATACATCCCTGAGACTAACTCCTTAGTTGGCTTTCACCAGTAGCCTAGTTTATTATGATTTGATATAATGCCATTAGTGTGTTGTCATACTTTTGGATGAAGGGGCCACATCTAGAATTTAATTTATTTGCATTTCTCAATAATTCACTTTAATGGTTCAATACGTAAAACTCGAGCTTGTAACTGTTAATGTACACTCGAATGGGTTTTCTGTTTATCGCGTATGGAACCATAAAGAGTATTAACCAACTAATAAATAGTTTTTATCTTACGCTGAAAAACAAGAATAGATGTCAAGCCGTACCAAGTTTGGAATTATGTCTAGTTCATCTGTATATCAAAACAGGCTTAGATCACAGAATAAATTGAAAATCAAACTAAGATGGAGAGTATATTTTTACCTTAACGAGCCCTCTTTTATGTATCACAATTGATGTCAGTTAAGTTGTGAACCTTACAATTTAAACTTAAGGCCATGTCGTTCGTAGGATTTAAAAATGTTCTTACATTTTGTATCACGAAGAAATGACGTCATCTTTTTAGGCAAGCGTTTGTTTGAAGAAGGATTTATCAGCAGCGTAATTAGAAATCTCAAGTCGGAGGACCTTGCTTGATTCAGGATAGGTCTTTATGATAATTACTCTCCTACTAATCAGATTTGATTGATATGTGCCTTTCTAATTTAATTAAGTCAAAGTCTGATCAACATAACGGTAAATATCTAAACTTAAACTTCACGTAGGATGTACGCAATACAGGTAAAATACAGTTTTACTGACATGTACGAAGCCAGTGCCTCTTAGCTCCGGAAGTCCTAACATAACGTTCTGGACAAAAACCACTAAGAGATAAACTTATATGTTGGTCTCGAGCGGGAAAAATAAAGGTTTGCAGCTGAGATTTGAAACTGCTGAAATTGCAGCTACTGGTCATTTACTCACGGTAGAACTGCTTTAGTTAAACATTTTATTTTAGCGAATGTAATTTTATCATTCCGTCTTCTGTTTTCATGTTTGAAGCCGCTGATTTGTTGTGAAAAAAAAAACTTCTGCAGTAACTTGCTTCAACGCGTTACTTGCGCATCTGCAGCTCAGTTTCATGGTGACTTACAGCATGTCTTTGAGCAAAGTCTCTCTCATTTCTCTGCGTCAATACGAATAAGGTTACTGAGATACCACACGTCTGTGGTTTGCGGGCAGAACCCTAAGAAGGCGAGAGTTTAAAACATCAAACCACATATCACTGAGCAGAGCCGCACATGCGCACATAATGGAATGAAACAACACTAAAAGAAAATTGTTGGTTCCAATACTTCTGTTACAATAGGGACAACAGCCTTGTTTGGTTGTCAGTACCATTTGGATAGTTCCTATAACAATATGTTATCTAGAAAGAGCAAATATAATCTTTCTTTTACAGAACATATTGTTAATTCTACAGAACAAATTGTTGTACGATCAACCCAGATAGTACCAACAACCAAGTTGGAATGTGTCACTATTTTAACACAAGTATGGTAACTACAAAAATAATTTTCTTCCAGTGAAGGGGGTGCAAAATTCTTTACACAAAAAAATCACTGGCTCTAGTCATGGTGTTCAAGATCACGGACGTAGCCACTTAAAAAAAGAAAAAGGAGGGGGGGCTGTTTCTAACACCCCGATTAGCCACAAAAAATTGAAAAAGAAAAATAATCATATTAAAGGAATAAAAATATTTTAACCAGTATAATATTCAATGTTTTGTTACAAAAAACTGCTGAAATAGCCATATTTTGCACATTGAAATACAAATTTTTGTGGGGTCCTCCACTTTACAGGGGTGTTCGGTTTCATTATATTATTCTCAGGTTAAACCCCTTCCCCGTCTACAAATCCTGGCTACGCCACTGTTCAAGGTAGCTGGGTAAAGTTAACCAACATGCGAAAAAAAACTTGTTATTTCGGCACATGCTTGCTGTTATATTCAATAGTTTCCTTAGGGCCGTACTCAGGAATGCATGACATGTGGAAATAATTTTTGGGTGCCTCTGATGGAACCTTCCATTGCGCAAAACTGGAAACGAAACTCTATTCCTGTCGAAGCTTTGTTTTCGCCGTCTCACCACGTCGAACTCTAATTCTTCCGGAATAATTCCAAATGTGGCTCGTAGAGTTTCCGGAAAGTGTTGTGGGAGGGGAAGGGGGTTAGATGGTTCATAGCGCCTGCACCACGAGTCCTTTCAGCCCCTCTTTCCTCCCTCCCCCTCCCTCCCCACTCCCTTGTGAAACAGTCAGGGACGTTGGAGGGGGAACAGCAAAAAAAAAAAAACATTCGGGGCAGTCGTGGCCGTGCAGTAGGGACGTCGACCGGAAACCGAAGATACATAACCGCCACTTCCTGGACTGCTATCTGATTGGTCACACACCCCTGCTTGCTTTATGCATGCGCCCCGGCACACACACACAGAGGTCGATGTACTGGTTCAGGGTTCGGACAGCTTCCGTGTACACGACTGCTACTTCATCCCGGTAGTTTTCAGCGCTGCGGTAACCTGGTAGATATGTTGGTTTCAACCCGGTGACCAAGTGGGTCGTCTAGTTGCCTGCTTCAGACCGGAGGCGATAGGTTTAACCCGCGCCTGAGTTTCTAAAGCTCTTGCGCCTGCAATGTTTGCCGTATGGTAATGTCTGAATGTTTCTTGCAATGGGACAGAATGACAAACTGTATTATTGTGGACATACGCCATTGCAATATTATGTCTTAGAAAGAGACTAAGAAAAACAAACAACGAAATACGAAAATAGAGAGCCAACTCAGCATGTTTTCCCACGTGCGAAAATCCGAGGACCGACCCCGCGGGACTGGAGCACGGATCACCTTTGTGGGAGGCGAATGGTCTGATCATTCAGCCACCGCGGTCCCCTGAATATACTCGTAAATATCTGTTTAGTGAAGCAAACAGTTGCTTATTGGCTGCTCGCCGACACAGTGACACACATAGTTTGATCATGCATTTATTTGCTATTTTTCTGCCAGCTCAGCGCCTTCCGTGAGGCACCAAAAGTCAAGGCCCAATGGCAAAAGCAGCAAGAACTCGTTTGAATTCTAGTTTGTGCCGAAAAGAAAACACGAATTTCTCAGGGTACCTGTCCCGCTGAGCTGGAGAGTTTTCCGGCGGAGCTGAATTGTTGCCTCTTGGAAGAGCAGCCCTTCAGAATTTTTCTGACAGCTGTGTATTTGAAAAATGTCTGGAAGAGCAGCCCTTCCAGTATTTGAAAATTTGCCTGTTTTTGTTATTTTATAATCCTTTTATTAATGCCCCTTGGAATGCCTGCCCAGTCCATCGGGATTTCTTTAGCAGCGGTGTATTAGAATAATTGTCCCGAGTTATTACTAGAGACATGAACTTTTCGCGAAAAGAATTTTGCCCCACTTTGTTCCAGTGCCTTATGTGTACGTCTGCAGTTCTGCTTCATAGATATTGGCAGCGTGCCTTTGAACTGTGACGTTTCTCATTTGACTGTACCAATCACAATAAGGTTACTGTAACACCACACGTCTGTGATTTGCGTGTAAAACCCCACGACACACGAATGTCAAAACATCCAATCTCTGACCGTAAAGCAAGTCTGCAGACGTGCACACAAGTCACTGACACAAAGTGAGGCAAATTTCTTTTCGCGAAAAGTTCATGTCTCTAGTTATTACCCTTGGAAGAGCAACCCTAACTTACTAACTTAGCTTATGTAAGGTTAATCTTCAAGTATTCCAGTGCTAAATAAATCCTGAATGGGTGCTCTTCCAAGGGACAACAATTCACTCGCACTTGTTTTCCACGGGATTGCGTGGTGGAGGTTGTGTGCGCAGGGAGTCTTCCGCCGCCGGTCCGAGGTTATCCCCAGTACATCTGCCTTCTTGCTTCTCGGCCACTCCAAGGTCACAGCCTCCTTTAGGTCACCAGCCGCCCACTGGAGTACTGGTTTGGCCGCCGAGCTCTTTTGGAGAGGGGCCGGGGGAGCGGGTCCGGGACACCTGACAAGGGTCAACATCGCCTGCAGTGCTGGCGGCGGAGCGCGCAGGGGCATCTTAGTCTTCGTATCCGCTGTCGGCCAGCCAGCAACGCTGATTGCACTAATACGCGGGGTGTTTGCCATCTTACGAGAGCTGAAAAACGGTTATTGAAATTGTTAGGTATTTTAGAGTCAATACAGAAAAGGAGTGGAGTGAAGTGATTTTTGCCATCACTTAACATCTACGTGATGAGTATGGAGCAGCGCCAGATCAATGAGGCGGGGGAACGGGAGATCCCCGAGAAAACTCGTCGACCAGCGCCATCGTCCGGCAAGATTCAGGGACCGACCCCGTCGGGAATCGAACCCGTATCCCAGGGTGGGAGGCTAATTCTCTAGCCACTGCGTCAACCGCCGCCCCCAATATAGAAAATAAAGGAACATTAACAGAAAACAGTTCTAGCGAACTATTAAAATTAATAGTAACACTGCCATTCACTGATGTATAAGTTTCTCAATTTACAAGTGTAATTAGCCATAAATTTAATAAATTATATTAATTAATTAATTTTATTGTCCAACTGTCATTTTACTAATTCATGTTAGTACAAAAAATTGTTACAATATATTAAATGTATGAAAAAGAAATTTAGCCTCAACTTCGCCAAGTCACTGAAAGTTGAAATAAATAAAATTTTCTGTGCACATACTTGACCAGCGTATTTTTTTTTTGTGTCGGAATCAAAATTGCAGAATGACAGAAACACATAATCCTACCAGCATATTTACTCAACCAAGGTGACATCGGCAAAAACTTTTTTCTATAATTAATTTGGCTCTCAGATTACTGCCAGTTTCAATAACTTTTCAAGTTTAAGTTATGAACCACGTCCTCTTAATTAACTGTGCTGCCAGTGTTTTTAACAGTTCAATTATTCCTCCGTTTGATAATTCGTTCAACAGTTACCTGTTCAATTTTATCGGTTGATTCGATGCTTGCTGTATTTTCAACAATCGGTAGGTGTGAAAGGTTCGCGTTTTCTTTTGGCCCCAAGCTAGAATACCAGCAACTGTAGGCCTAAGTTCGTGCCACTTTCGTAATTTTCTCGTGACTTATTTGACACTTCCTGGAAGTCGCTAAGCCAACAGTACAGAAACAACTAAATGCAGGCCCATTTCACTGTGTCATGGAGCAGCCAGTGAGCAGATAATATCTGCTTGAATTCACAGATGTTATTGGAGGCTAGCCTACAGGTAAGTGAACCCGCGAATTTTTCCGGTCTCTAGTTCCTGGTTAGAAACAGAGGTTAATTTTTTTTCTAATGGCATGACTACAAGCAGTGGCGGCTCGTGGGTTGTTGCCAGGGGGGGCTGCAGATAGTCGGAACTGTACACTCTTGATGAACGCGCCGTAGACAAACGGCCATGAAATATTTGCCGGCTGCTAGATGTTTTGTGACCACTCAGTAATAAGGGGCGCCTGCACATCAGCGTGTCAGTGGCTGTAGAGTCAACCAGCGCACAACCCTGTGCAGCTCTTGGCAACTGCAGCCCTACCTGGCAACAACCCACGAGCCGCCACTGATTACAAGCATACATCATCCTCCTTTCGAACTCCGCATTTTATTTCAAAAGAAACTTTCCCGGCTGCTTCATGAACTTCTCGGGCAGAAACCCTGTTGTGGTAAATTCCTTGCTGGTGCGTGCAAGACAACAAATACATAGCATGCGCATGTAGCAAGTGCCTCCGGGATAAAAATCGCAAATAGCCTTCACCACTGCAGACTATCAGGGAGCCGAGAGGGAAGTGGGCGATCTTCCTCAATCCTCCCTGGGTGCTGGGGTAACTGTCGCCGTCTCAGGCCGGCCAGCGGTTGCTGGACGAAGAGGCCAGGCCAGTTGCTGGCCAACCGGCCCGCTGGGTGGGGGAGGGGTGGAGGCCGGCAGGTAATCGAACCTGAACCGCCCACTTGGAAAACGAGTTACCACATCCTTCCACGTTACCGGGCGCCAGCGAGAGAGAAGGTAAATGTCACAGAACATTGACCATGGCAACTTTCCACTGATCCCTCAGCTGTGATAGGGTGCTCCAGCCGCGGTGTGGTTGGCCGCAGCCTCCACAGCTGGACCTGTGAGCCCAGTACGTGGGATTACTTACCATGGAGGCAAGAACACACTGGAGACTGTGACGTAGTTGAAGCCGCCATTTTGTGGAGTTCCAGCCTTTGATGTTTATGATCACTTGTGAGTTGGGGTGGTTTCATGGCCCTTTAACAACGAGGGTGAAGTGAGGTGGAGGGACAACACAAGCCGTGATTCGAACCCAGGACCGTAGACCAATCACACGTGACTCCAGGGCCCCGATTAAATATCGCCACCTGCTATTTGCACCGACGCAGCGCAACGCAAGTGCAGAGAAAGTTAAACGGGTCTTCTATGGCATTACGTGAGTATTTGATTCCAATGCAGCGCAACCAGACGCAAGGCAGGTGCAAATTTTGCGTCACCCATAAAAAGCGATATTTAATTCGCCCCCAGTTCAGATTTTCTTCTCGGTCGACATAAGTACGAAAGCATACACACCTTACCGACGTTCTTTTGTTGCAAAGTTCATTAGAAGGCCACATTTCAATTAAGGTTGAACTGCTAGACAAAATATTAGTTGTACTATGCCAATTTACAGTAATGTTTTTATTAATATCAGCAATTATGTAAAACGATAAATTAGCGTAATTAAAAACTTCAAGTTACAACCATATTTCAACATGTTTTTTTTTATCGTAATCAGTAATACCACGTTAGATATAAACTAAGGCTATGCAGCAATTTGACAGGACTAAACCTATACATAAGGTGTCAACGGTGTATGCTTGTGAAATGCAATAGTACGTAATTGTGTAACGTTTAGTTTTCAGTCTCTATTTTCAACCAAGATGAATTATATATTTGTAGCCGTCGGCAGGAATTTTCTGATATCTTAAGAAGACATTTTACATAATTCAGCACTAAAAAACCAGTTAAAAATTGTAGATTTTTCAAGGCAAATTTTAAAAAGTCAATAAACAGCAACCTTGGACAATTTGTTTGCCAATTTTCTGGAGTAAGGAAAGTATTTCTGAAGAACAATCGTTGACGCCAAAATTTCGTAGATAATAGCGGTGCAACACCACACTTAACAAATTCATGATTCTGGGTCAATGTTTGCTAATAAAGTTGGCTAGCATCATTATCTGGGTTTTTGTAATTTTTCCAAATTGACTTTCAAAAACTCTTGGACACAATGGTGCTATTAGCGTTTATTTAAGGTGTCGAGCGAACGACTGAAATATTCAATCGTCTACTAATAAAATATCTACTCTGCAAAAAAGTCCCATTGAATTGCGATCAGTTGTTCAGATCTCATCGACGATTGCGTATTCCAATCGTTCGCTCGACATCCTACACTGTTAAAAATTTACGGGCAATTTTACGGAAACGTCTGTTTAACTAACGGAAACGTTATTATGTAACACAGTTATAAGTAACTATGTTTCATTAATTAAACACATGAAAAACTACGAGAAGGAACTAAGTAAATAACCAAACGCATTAATGCGCCTGCATCCTAAAGAAGTCGCATAAATATGCGAGTTTCCATACGTGGAGCCAGTTGCCTTCCGTAAATTAACGGACACTTCTGGAGAATTTTTTACCAGCACTTCTCCGTAAAACAACAAAAATTATTTTTAACAGTGCCACCAAATTTGTTTAGGGTTTTTTTAACAACTGTCGTTTAGTACTCCTTAGTAACATACCAAACATTTCACCAGCATTCAGTATCACTTGAAATACTCTCATGTACACCGTGATAAATTTTAACGGAAATATACCGTTAATATACGGAAATAGTGTCCGTAAAAGTAAAATACGGAAATGTCTGTAGTAAATATACAGTACAGAATCATACGTAATATGTCCGTAAGTCTGCTGCGGACACTTGCACCAAAAAATCGAAAATTTATAAGTTACACAGATGTAAATATTACGGTTATATTTTAATAACATCACTGGTAAATCTGCAAATCTGTATAAATGCAATTGTAGCATTATAGACATGTAAATATGGCTCAGTTCCGTGTGACGAAACTGTTTTACGGAAACTTCTGTTGGATTAAGAACTAAGATTCCGTGAATTCACGGAGGTATCTGGAGAATTTTTCACTGGAAATTCCGTAAATCGACGGAGAAAATTTTTTACAGTGTACCTTTCCATACCTCTAAACCTGGTGAGAGTAAGAATATGGATTTACATGTTAAATTACATTCGGTGGCACTCAAGTCATCCTTAGTAATATGGGAGGCTATTTGGACGAGCATCCTTTTGCTGTATTGGGAAGAGGAAACTATTGCTATAGGAAGAAAGGAGATGAACAAACACTCATTGTGGCACATATCTGTAGTCGAACAGTAACTAGCTCCACCTAACATAATTTAACACACAATGTAATTCCATATTGTTTCTCCCGCCAGGGCTCAGGGGTCACACGGAAAAATATTTTGTGGACATTTATCCTGCAAAATTTGTTTTGTGGCCACCACAAAACATTTTGTTGACATCACAAAAATATTGTGGCCACAGCAAAATTACTTTGTTAACACCACTAAAATATTGTGGCCACCACAAAAACATTTTGTGGCCACCACAAAAACATTGTGGCCACTACAAATTAATTTTGCAAAGAAGACTTCTATAAAATTTTTCTTTCAGTGCAGGGGTGAGCAGCGCCCTTACTTGTATTAAATCAATTAATGGATGAAGGTATAAACAGCAAATTCGAATGAATCAATTAGTGAGAAATGAAGTATGTAATAAAACAAAATGCGAGTTGAGAATGAGTAAAGATAGGTTGCGGGCTCAAGCTGTCTAGCTACAAGAGAGGCGACATCTGGGCAGACAATAGAACAGATGTCACCGCGTAACGACGAAGAGGAAGTAATTAAATAACGTAGTGTCGCTGGCCGTTGGTATTATCGCCATTGTAATCGCTATTATAAAGTCATTTATTGTATCTCGCCCTCAGTCACGAACGAGGAAATATTAATGCCGGTAGAACATACCGGAAAGGGAGGTATGCCAGTTGGAAAGAGAATATATGGGCCGTACTTGTAGTACAGCTTAATCTCATTTGAGTAAGTTTTCAATAATATTCTGGTCAGCAATGTTGAAGGAAATATACATTTACTTTTGATGAGCGAACTGCACAAAGAATATTTCACGTTTTCTGCAAAGAGATGGTTCGTTGATAAAGCGAACTGGGGTATATTACAATAGGCCTACATTTTTTTAATCGTGCTGTTTGTACATACTGTTAAGTGTTGTCAAACCATTGTTTCGAAAAGAATAATAAGTTATCAACTTTTGCATAAATGAAGATAGAACCTCAGGAATGTTGTTGTTATTAGGAAAATACACATATAACTGTGAGGATTCTCTGTGCGAATGTTGCATGTTACCAGTTATCTTGGTTGTATGTATGTGTTGCCTTGGTGCTGTAAGTTTGCACGTTCGGTATGTATCGAGAAGACAAGAAACATTTTAGGCCTCGTCGACGGCACGGTCATTACGAAGAGCGACGCGTAATTTGACATAATGACTGCAGCTGGGAGAGGAATCGGAATCGGCCATGGCACTTTAAAGGAGCCAGCCCAACATTCGCCTGGAGCGGTTGTAGAAAACCACGGAAGACAAAATCAAGACGGCTATAGTTGGATATCGAACCCGGGTCCTCCAAAATGCAAGTCCAACGTGTTATCTTTGCCCACATCGCTCGGGTCGGAGATGGCAACACAGAATCGGAAAGCGTTTTACGTTTTATATTTCATAAAGAGCGAGTCTTGCGTAACTGTGCAGCGTGATTTTCGCCGACGCCATGGCACATCTTTTACCGATCAGATCATCGGACATTGGCACCAGAAGTTTCACGTTTATATGTGGTTCGGGATAAAGTTATAGCATTAAAAAAATTCTACTAAATTTATATTTTCAGCAAATTCGCATCTTTCCACACGTTACAGCTAACGACGGGAAATGTCCTCTCTCTCTCTCTGGACACGTCACTTGAAGTTAGCGCTTGTAAGATAAATTGTGCAGTCGGTAGGCACCTTTCAAAGTTCGACAGAAAGAAGTTTATTATTAGTTACATGACATTGAAATATGTTGATTTCAATTGATTTTATCTCAATATTGTTGCATTTAAATAGGAATATACATTGAACCACATTCGCTTAGTTCGTTGCCAACTAGACAAGTACTAAGGAAACTATTGTTAATCTTATTTTATATGCAGTAACGGCTAGTGATATTTTTTCAAAAGTTTAATATTTAGTTCTCACTTTATCCCGAACGACCTATAGAGTTAGTGATGAGGCGCTTATCTATTTAAATAAGAAAGTTCATCGCCACAACGCACGTATGTGACGATCACGAGAGTTAGAGAAACTCTGTTTTGCGTCGTTTACCGAGAGCAGGTTTACGATCCGGGTTTTTTTGTGGTAAACTCTGATCCTAGAAATTCATTTTCAGCATGACGAAGCACCGCTGTACTGGCACATGCATGTAAAGAGAATTCCTCAGCAATGAGCCGCCTGAACGATGTATCGACCGTAAAGGGGCTTGGGTCGCGCATTGCACCACTGGCTTCCAAGGTCGTGGGTTCTCAGCGTGTATAAGATATTTATATCGTGGATGGTTTGTGGAACACTTCGTATATGTGTCTTACCTTCCAACAACTGTAGGCGAACTGCGCCGAAGTAAAGTAACTGTAGTGGCCGTAGGTCCGGTGACATGTTGAACCTTTGCCATATGTTCTAAGGCGTATTTGAATGCTACTTGAAGAATTTACAATAGTTAACACAATGCTCTCCTGTTTTCGCTGTAATGATTTCTTAATCCGAAACGAGAGCAGATACACTGAAAGAATAGTATAGTAGTAGGTACCATATACGTCTGTTAAAATAGGGACAAGAAAACGGTTTGGTTGTCGGTACTACGCTGGACAGTTCCTTCAACAATCTGTTTTGTAGAAGTTACCATCTGGTTTGTAAAAGCAACAAGGCTCTTTGTGTCTTCTACAAAACAAATTGTTTAAGGAACTGTCTAGAGTAGTACCCAAACAGTTTTGTTGTCCCTATTTTAACAGAAGGATGGTACCTGCAACTACACTCTTTTTTCAGTGTATCAACCATATGTTTGCAGTTTTGTTTAAATGTTTTCCACCATGTTTAATAATTTTTTAAAAGGAATTAAACACTGTGGTCTAAGGTTATTATGTAACTAACGACATTTTTGTTAATTGATTTATTAGTCGAAATCGTGGTGGCCGAGTGGTCAGACCATTCGCCTCCCACCAAAGCGAGCCCGGGTTCCATTCCCGGCGGGGTCGGTCCCCGGATTTTCGCATGTGGGAATCGTGCCTGACGATGCCGTTGGTCGGCTGGTTTTCTCGGGGATCTCCCGTTTCCCCGCCATTTCATTCCGGTGCTGCTACATACTCACCGTCACCCCTCATCTGCGCTAAAGACCTCGATGTTAAGTGCTGACCAAAATCTCTCTCTCACTCTCTGCTCTCGATTGAGAAAAAAAAATATCACAAACACAGTAGAAACGGGCGAATGTTGTAGCCTCGTGAAACTGGGTAGGTCTTTTAGGAGCACGTATTTTGTAGTTTGTTCTTTGATTGGTAGAATTAATTAAATCCAAAAAGTTAAGGCAGTTGGGGTTATGAGGGTCTGCTCTGTCACGTGAGCAGATTTGCTCGGTCACCAGGGTTACGTCTAATAGCATGCAAGCAATTCAGGGCTCCGCGACTTATTCGACGCTTGGAAACTCTGCCCGTGCCCCTCTTTCAACGACTCCTATGTTACCCTTCCCAGGCTACCCCTCGCGACTTACGGATGCTGCCTAGCGCAGAACACTGGCGAGAACAATGATACCGAATTACGTGTTAAATTATATTCGGTGCTGTTCAGTCACCTTTCAAGAATTGTCTTGCGAACAAAAACTGTTTTCTCCAATGAGAACTGGAAAATATTGTTACAAGGGGGAAAATAACGTGTTAATGATTTATTTATTTATAATATTTGAAACACAATCTTTACTCACCGTTTTTTTTTATATTGGGAAATCGGCTTAAAATATTCTACAGCGATGAGAGCCGCAGTCGCACTGAGCTGACAAAAGAAGCCAGTGGTAACTTTATTGAAGTTCGACAGGTACCAAACCACACTTGACATGTATACTCTATTTACTGTAACTCAGTAAAATTTGACAGTTCTGAGGGCACTACTTCTTAAGTGTTATATATGCTTGATTCAATGGCAGTTGATATTTGTCGTTCTAAAATAAACCTGAGATGTTCATTTCACCATGTGTGGGCTGCACAAATATTGTGCAACGTAACACACATAAACTATTTCCAGTTAATGTCCGTAAGTTGCTGTAAAATTTTACTGAAGTTATACGAAACATAGTGTAATAACCACCTTTGAGAGCGCATTTCCTTCGCCCCTTGGTCTATGGTGCACAAGGTCCTGGGTTCGAATCCCGGACGAAGCATGGATTTTGTTATTTCCATTCACCTCACTTCACCCGCATCGGCTTGTCATTAAAGGTCGTAAAATACTCATTTCACCTCACTCTACTTCCCCCCCCCTTCGCTTCCGTTCCCGACCCCCTTCCCCTCCTTTGCCTGCTGATGGTATGACACGTAAATAACGGCGGTGGAGTGATGGATCCAAGAAGACTGGGGTACATATGGTGGGGATCACCGCCCGCTGATGGGCTGATGGCATAACACGTACATAAAGGCGGTGGAGTGATGGATCCAAGAAGGCTGGGGTACATATGGTGAGGATCACCGCCCGCTGATGGGCTGATGGAATAACACGTACATAAAGGCGGTGGAGTGATGGATCCAAGAAGGCTGGGGTACATATGGTGGGTATCACCACCCGCTGATGGGCTGATGGTATGACACAGTAATAATGGTGGTGGAGTGATGGATCCAAGAAGGCTGGAGTACATATGGTGGGGATCACCGCCCGCTGATGGGCTGATGGTATGACACAGTAATAATGGCGGTGGAGTGATGTATCCAAGAAGACTGGGGTACATATGGTGAGGATCGCCGCACCGCTGATGGGCTGATGGCATAACACGTACATAAAGGCGGTGGAGTGATGGATCCAAGAAGGCTGGGGTACATATGGTGGGGATC
>PNEQ01028150.1:0-14324 GCA_003012365.1 Medauroidea extradentata
AAAAAAAATTGCGTCGTATTCACCAGTCATGGCATAATATTCTGTAATAATTTCATTATTTACCGTGAACTGTATAAAAAGTTATTAGGGGGGGACATACAGACATCCATACATACATACAGACTTACAGACATACAGACAGACAGACAGACGCGCGATCTCATAAGCCTATCTTTCCTAGAGGAAAGTAGGCTAAAAACACAGTAGATATCAGACACGAACAGAAAAATAACAAAAAGACACAACAAAGAGACGAGACAAAACGCAACAGATATCAGACATATACAGAAAAGACAAACGACACAATGAAGAGACGAAACAAAACACAGTCGCACTCGTGTTCCTAAACCCTGTGTGTCTACCTGATGACGGGAACAGATTCCAGTTCCCGAAATGTAGTAACATTGTCTGTCTGGAAACTACTGTGAGCGAATATGAGCAGGCCTTATATCCCGCGGGTGATCACGGTCCTTGTAGTCAAACCGCACACACATTAGATAGACTCTAATGTGTTATTATTGCATGTGTCAGAAGCCAAACAACTGAGCGGCAGGCGCAATGATGTATTATTTTTTCCTTTGCTTTTAGGAGAATGAGTGCTAGTGATCTAAAAGTGTAATATTTTCTCTAAAGTATCCTCTCATATGACATAGGTAGGCCTAAAATAAAACGTGATGTCAACAGATAAATATTTTTACATTTCCTGGAAAGAAACTATGTTCTAAGAACAGTTATTTAAAAAGAGGAAACATTAATATTACAGACAACAATTTGCTAGGAATTCCTCTTAGGACAACTGTACGCCTACGTTCCATGTGTAGACACATGGGAGCTATAAGGGCAACACTGATACCCGCATCAACTACTCAGCCGCACTTATGTACTAATGATTTATTATGACCTTTAAACAATTCCTACAATGCACTAGTATTATAATCTGGATACAGGCCTACGGCATGAGAGCGAAAGTTGCGAAGTTGCAACAAAAAGTACATTTAACATAAAGCAATAAAAATCCGTATTAGCTGCTGTTAACACATACCTATGTAACATACGTATAATTCCAGAAAGGAATATAGTATTTTACAGAAAGTCGACACAAAAACAAAAGACACAAGAATAAGTTCTTCCTTGACAGTAGATATCGTAGATAACGCTGGCTTCTTAATTTTCTGCTTTTTATTGTGTTTTTTTCGCAACTCTGCAGCATTAGCATACAATGGCGGACGTCAACGAAAACTGTTCAGTATGTAGCATTCCCCCAGTTTCCAAATATGTTCTCGGAGTGTAATTACGTGTTTATCATATTAGAAATAATATTTTCGCAATAGAATATGTTTCAGAATAGGATGATCGTAATGAAATATTTTTTTCCTAATTTCTTGCACGTGTAAACATTATGTGCAAAAATGCATGAAGTTAAATATTCACTGACGAGAGCGTCCCACAAGGAGATTGTGTGATTTTGGAACAGAACAAATGTCACATTCAAGACGACATTAACACGTGCAGATGCTGCGAAACTTAACATAATTGACATTTTATTAAAACAACATCATCTTGACCAAATATTTTACCATGTCATTAAACTTCCTATTTCGCTGAAGCTAGGTGCCGAAATTCTAGCTTGTGCTTACGTTAAAATACAAGCAATTTACGGTCAAATATAATTTTTCGACTGTTGATTTTAAAAGTGCTTACGTACACATAAATTGTTTGGTTTCCGGGTTTTGTCAAAACATGCAGTTATTTATTGTGTGATTTAGTTTTTACAAATAGAATTTCGTTTGATAACTGAGTTTTTTTAACACTACTTGTTTAGCGTTTATGAACTGAATTATAAGTAGGTATATATGTTGGTCGCTGTTTAACGACTTTTCCTACAAATTTGAAGTTATGAAACAAAATGTGAAATCAATACTAAACAAAACTATTTCGAATTTCTGTCACCCATTTGCAAAATGGGACAACAAAAAAAATAGTTACCTACATCATAGGCTACATCTCGCGTAGGTTTTTCCACGTACAGTGATTTTCGGATGCAAAACATATCATGTCCTGTTCTAACTGAACAATTACATGTTCATGCGTTTGCAAAATGGGATAAGTTCCAGTCCGGTTCATATGCAATAAGGGACAAATACAGTACAGCTGTACTGATTGAGAATGGAACAAATCCAGTCATTTTTTAAATAGTGCCTACTCTACTGTTACAAAAAAGGACATCTTACATTAACAGATAGTGTTGAAGTTGCGAGTATGTTTAACCCAGTTCTAGTCATATTATTGTGTTTTGTGTAATTCTAGTTTCGTGAATGTATCGAAATGTTTTTGGTTCAGTTGGTATGGGATCAGCTGATGTATTAATTACTGGAATACAGTGTGTTGGATGCAAGTTAGCATTTACGGTAGTTTGTGTGGATTTGAAGTTTATTGTAAAGTTACCAAATAATTGTTTCTAATGTGATAGTTGAAATGTTTTCAATGAAATCACTCGACGATAAAATAATAATGGCAGTGATAGTGTGTCAGAGGTACAGCACGACAGGAAAATCGTAAGGTCTGAAGTTGGAAAGGGAAGAAAGAAGAGAAGATTGCTATCATGTTGGAAAAGAAATGTTGACAAAAATAAACGGTAGTTATGTAAAAGTTATTTAACGTAAAGTAGAAATGAAATGCAGTAAACCGAGAGTAATGAGCTGCAGAAGTTTAAATATAACCTAAAAGTACAAAGACCATTTAGATGTTAATTACCATACTTAGAAAATATTTTAGTTGAACAGTGTTTTGTATGCACACAAACTTTCTGGTTGTCTGCATGTAATTATTTGTGTTATTTAGGAGGTTAGGGCTAAAATAAGATATAAAAAATAACAACTGTTAATCGCAATTTTTAAAATTATGTTACAGATATTCTGCCAAAGGATTCCCGTCTCGCCCTTCAAGCCAATATTCCAAGAAATCGTCATACAAATGCTGTGAGTTGACCATGCAGGATGTTCGTAGAGGTCACCAAATGTTCTACGCCACACAGAAAAAGGTCAGACAAGATGACATTATTGTTAGGTTTACGCAAACTTCGGTCAGAAAGAGGATACACAACCTTAATAAATTGTTACCAGAAAGACATTTCAGTTAAATGTTACTTACCAAAGAAAAAGTGACAATAATGCGCATCACCAAGTTTGGGTTTGCAGAAAAACATTTCTTTCAGTGTTCCAAGTAGGGAAATGAAAGTTTCAGGGGGTTTGTAAAAGAAAATATAATACTGGAAACTCGCCTAGAGAGAACCGAGGAGGGGATAGAAGGTGTTCCAAGTATGCTGATAAGAAAGTTGTAGTTAGGGCTTTGATAGATAAGTTTCAGCCAGTTCAGTCACATAACAACAGAGCCAAAAACACAATAAAACAATATCTTCCTAGCACGGTAACGATCAGGGGTCTATGGAAAAGTGATTGTTTATAAACTGCTGAACATTGGCATGTCAAATGCAATTACTTTCGTACCATATTCAATAATGATTACAATATAAGTTTGGCGAGTCAACAACTGATTATTCCTCAACCTGCATGCAGAAGGGGGAAAACTGAAAAATACTAGTGACGTAAATGAAAAAACAAACTCGACCACACAGTTAAATGTATACAAATTAAAAGCTGGACAATTTTACAGATTGTCGAAAATGAAAGAAGTAGGTAGGTATGCTGAATATTTCGTACGACTGCCTAAAGAACCAGGTTCATTCCAAGTTACCTGACCAAAAGGCGTACTATTCACGCCAGTTGTACATTTACAACTTCACTGTCTGTGTTGGTTCATCTAATGATGGACAAACTATTGAAAACACTTTCATCTCTCATTGGCTTGAAAGCGATCACAAGAAAGGCCCAAATGAAATAGCTTTGTGCATCAATCATTCTGTTTAAATATTAAAGATTTGACCGGTATCCACACTCTTCAGCTTTATCTTATGGGTGTGGAGGTCCAAGTAAGAACCAGACATTGTTGGGAATGTTGTGCAAGTGGTTTAACACCAAGACATCTAAATATATTACAAATATAGTATGTATCTACCCTATCGTTGGCCATTCTTTTGTGCCACCGGATAGGGTGTTCGGTCACCCTGATAAACGTATTAAAAACAAACTGTCCTATTAACACCAGGAGATTACATATAATTCTTCAAACGTAAAGGAACTGTGATTAAAGTGTCATCTAGTGATGGAGACCGTAATGTGTACGATTGGAAGACATCTGCGAAAACTGTTATAAAACCTCATAATTTGTATCATTTCCAATTTTCGCCAGCAAAACGTTTCACACTCACGAAAAGTAACACAGGACGAATATCCTTGTGCAAGGTGAGGTGAACTACAACTGTGATCTTGGTGTGCCTAAATCTCTACTCAAAAGAGGAACGTCTATTACTAGTCTGAAGCCTGTGTTAATTGAATCTGGAGTACCTGTAATAGAAGCAAAGAAAAAGGACAATGCATCACTGCTTTGTGCCCATTATGGGGACGATTGGTTTAATAATCCTTTGGTTCAGTATTATAAATCTGTTGTTGAAGATTCATCTTCGAGATGATGATGGCGATGCTCAAGATTTTGATGAGATCATTGAAGAATATCCTAGTAATATATTGTAACATAGCAAAAGCATTTTCACAGGTATAAGCAGACCAACTGTATATTGTTTTGTTTTCTTAAAGCACTTGCTTTCAGTATTCAGGGAACCTGCATTGTACAATAGTGTAAGTTATGGTGTTCTGTGTTGATACTATAAAAATACCAAAAAACATTAACTTTTATGGAACATTACACCGTTCTGTATGTTTATTCGTATCTTTTCTTACATTTTTAACACAACCCGACAATTCTGACAGTCAGTTGCAGAATGGGACACGTCCATTCTTATTTCGTAACTGTACAGAAGAGTTTGTATCTAAATAAATTAGTACACCAAAGCGAGTATTTTTTTTTTTTACAATTTTTACAAGGTTTCATGTTTCGTTAAGTGGAACATTTCAAACGTTAGAGGTTTTTCGCATATCCTGAACATTTTGTTGTTTATTACTTATACCATATTGTAATCGGCGACAGAATTGATCAATCTAAAAAAATACTATTTCAAAGAAGTATAATATTGTTTGGCATGCAAATATAAAAAATTCTCATAATAGTTATTGGTAAACATAATAATTATTTGAAAACGTACTGCAAATATTTATTATTACTGTTAACTAAAAAAAATTGTAAAGTTTTATTACTACATTTAAATAAAAAAATGATTACAGCTTTGGTGAATATAAGATGCAGCTATAAATTTTATTTGAATATTTATTATTACTATTAACTTGAAATGGGCAAGTTTTGTCAATATACAGAATTTAAAGTTTCTTAAATTTTACTGAAATTGTTTTTCGTTTCAAATCTTACAATTATTTTCATACCTCTTAACAATACACAATAACAATTTTTGTGGGCAATCTGAATGGAGTTTCGAATGTTATAAAGCTGTATGTAGCAAGAATACACTTTTTATCCTCTTTAGTCCATTTCATAAACGTGGAATATATATATTTTTAAATTTAATTAAATATTTTCATTGCGAGTAGTAGGTGCTCAAATTATACAACTCCGTAGTGCCCTTGCTAAAACGTTTTTGCAATAGCAGCCATACAGCCCACAGTCAAAAATTCCTCAAGTCCACTAAACTCTCTCGGTGTAGTCTGTTTCACTACGGCTAGGTGATCATGAAGGAGAAAGTAATTTTCTTACAGGAATCTTTTGACTTCCTGCACAATATGCGTTTAAACTTCACTCTTAAATCATATTTATTTCTCCGACTAATACAAGGCAAACAGCAGAAGTAATAAATATTTGTAAGTTAGAAACAGTTTTGAAACGTCAAAACCCGCATATAAATAGAACAATAAAGTACAACATTAACGGATTGAAAAAGAAAATTAAATTGTTAATCATTTTTTTTTGTTTTTGTTATTGTGTCCTATGTTTTGGAAGAGCCTTAAAAAACTCTGCTCCCAAATGATAACGTTTGTGCAAAAAGGCACAAAAAACTTGAATAGCAAACTGTCAGACTATACAATTCAATTACAGTATTGTTGATAATTCTAAAATTTTACATAAAATATTTATTTTGGCAATACTTTCTTTAATTAATGTGTTAGTTTCAAAAGTGTCTTGACGTAAACATTTTCTTTAAGAATAAAAGTTTAGATAATTAACTTAAAAAATATATAGCACTCGGTTTCAGTTAGTTCAGTAGTTACAGAAATATAACAAAATCCGTTATTTAATCTTGTCATGTCAGCTTTAAAAATGGGAAACTACAAATCTTAACATTAATAAAATTAAAGCCTGAATAATTACAGGCAACGAAATTGGCTTACAGTCAGGCCAGTTGTTAACGAAAAATAACCATATATATATATATATATATATATATTTAGTTGAAATCTTGAATACTACGAACCTTTAATATACCCTAGTAATATTGAAACTTGATTTATACATTTTAAATAACTCATATAAAACTTGGCTATAGCAGGCCTAGTAGCTCTAGAAATAATACGTAAGTTTTTAGACATTCTATATTCTAACGAAAACGGCGCACCTACGAAATCATTGCCTACTTCACTACATGCAGTGCTTAGGTGATGAATATCACAGCAAAAATTAGATTTTGTATGTATTTCATAACGCTTAAAATTTTCAGATGGCCGCAATTTTGAATATTAGCACTAGAAATGAAAAAAAAAAAAAAAAAAAAATCATCAAGTGACTGAACGTGTACCGAGTTTTGAGGAGTTCTGTCACAGATTTAAACGTATTTAGACACACACACACAGACACACACACCTAGACACACCCGCGCGGACACACATACATACACACACTGAACGTACGTGATAAATGTAAGTCACTGGTAAATAATTTAAAAATATGCTATTGACAAAAATACTGCTCTGTTCCCCGTATCAATGGATTATAAAAGTTGTTATAGTACGTAATTTTCGCAACACAATTCAATGTGAAATTTTCTAGAATTACCACCATTTTAAAAATAAAGCGCTTAGAATTTTTTTCTGAATTTTATTACTATATGAGAATACTATTCTGCAAAATATAAGATCAATAATTTTTCTGAATTTTGCGAAATACGTTGTTTTTGGCAAGTATTATCTGAAAAATTATTAACTAGTACCTACTTGAAACTTAAATGTTATTTTATGAAATAAGTGTTACTGAATTTATCACATTGTTAGCAGACTCAACCACTTTTGTAAAGTGGAAACTTATTACTTTTTATGGTTAACGTAATATTCTCAAAGATTATTAACGTTGCAGTTCGAATATACCTAAATATGCCTTATAGTAATTAATATCTGTGGTATATAAGATGTTACAATATTATATTTGTTTGTATTCATTTCTCATACGAGCATACATGTGGATATCTAAAAGGCATCACAAGCTGACAGTCAACGCCATGTGAATTGTGACAGACTAATATCCCATAAACAAAATAAGTAAGTGGTCAGTGTGAACTCAGCGTCGTTGCAAGTTGTGTTGGGTCCAGCCTGGGCTGTATGAAACTGTAGAGTAAACATGAATGATGATAGTGGTCTCTGCTGCTGTGGTTCGCGCGATCTGACCGCACATCCTGGCAACATGTGGCGCCGTAGCGTGGCTGCTGCCGTATTGAGATTTATTGGCGCAGACTGCGGCCATCCTAGTGCATGCCACAGGGTGGTCTAGGGGAGGGGATTGGTCGCTGTTCATTCTGTGGAGGGGAAGCTGGAGGCTCATCACATGGAAAACTGATTAGGAAGGGAAGGGGGAGGATGGCGTGACTTTCAACACGAACAGAATTCTGAAAATGTTGCTTTATGACTCAACACTTTCGTGAAAATTCAGATAAAAAATATTACCTTAGAAAAAAACTTGCAGAAACGGTATTTCGTTTAACTGAAACAATTTAAAACATTGAAACTAAGGTAAAACCAATAACATAAAAACGGAAATCTGGTTACTAAGCGCGTGCCATTTCCTTGTTAAGAGGAAATGTGCATGTTGAGGAACAGGCAGGCACCTCACTACGCGCATTTAAAAATCTCGATGTCAGAACGTGCTTTGGGAAAAATTCGCAGAATAGCTTGGGAAAGTGCAACTCCAAGTAATCTGGAAGCTACCCGGACTAAAATAAAATTAAACGAAGTGGTAACATAATCTGGCAACACATTTAACCTCAACGTATCGACATATCATTCACTTAAAACAATCATCACCAGTATAAAATTTGACGAACTGATTTTAAAACGGATTTTATGAAACAATAACTTATGAGGTTGTACCATAGAGTAATGATTCTTTACTCAATGGTTGTACTAAAACATTAGCTATCGTAACCCGCGTCACAAAGCATAAAAGAACTTTGATTTTCCAGTTATCTAAGTCAGTCTTCTTCAGTTCCTCAGAGTGGGTGTGCAGAAGTAAAGTTATTTGATTTTGTTAATAAGGTTACATAAAAGATAAACATGTTAATATTTTGACTATAATACCTACAATATAATTTATGAAAAAAAAAAAAAGGTTGGAATACAGATTTATACATCTTTCTTGTTAATCCTACAGGGTTATTAGATCTGGTTTGTTGAAGAAATAATAAATGTTCTTTTACTATGCTTACAATAATTAATGGTATTAAGAATAAAATTGTGAAGAAACTATTTAAAGATGCTTTGTCTCCTGCGAAAATATCTCATACTCAGTGAAAGAGATAAGAACCTGTGATTGCAGGCAGGGACAGATACGAGTCCCCGAAATGTCACGTTTGTTCTAAATGTAAGCTTGCTACATTCATCTGATCTATTATTGTATCCTTTTGGTGTTTTTAACATATTCATGGATACACTAACTGTATTTATTTTTCGCAGTTGTGTATATCAGAGAAATATAAAAAAAATATATTTCACAGTTCTATAGGGCTGATAGAAAACATGGGGTTGGAAACTTCCGTTTCGAGAAAATGTGCAGCAGTTTTAAAATACGCTCATAATCACACAAAACGTCCTACTAGTAAATTTTGACATTACGTTGTTACTAGTAACGATTTATTTTGTTTTTTAAGTACAGGGTTGAATTAACAAAACATCAGTAACATAAAATCGAATAGATTAGCAACATATTATTTGTCTACAAAAATATTTTAATTTATGAAGATGTAAGCCACATGTAAAATAAGGCAGGCCAACAGAAAAATATCTTCTGCCAGCTTAAGTTCATCCTAGCACTTCTCTAGGTTCACAGTAGAAGCAAAATGCCTGTAATCACACTATCATATTGAATTACTTCAATACTAAAAAAAAGCGCTTAATATTATATTCTCAGAGTAAGAATAAGTAAGTGACATTTAAAAAACTAAAATTTTACTGCGTTTGCTCGTCATGTGGAACAGTATATTGTTGGTACGCCATTTTCGGGCGAGCATGCCATGAAATAAGATTTTATGTCTTATTTCGAGAGATAGTTGAATACTAAACAAATGCTTAAAATTATACTCTCGAACTAATAATAATAAAAATTTCAGTTCACACAAATCCCAAAAGGAAAATGATGGAACCAACACTAAAAACACTTAACACATGAATAACTTTGTTCTCAGAAAATTCAGTGGTGAAGTAGTTAAGGTTACAGCAGGCAAACATCTGCTCTACAATGTGTTTGATTGTTACTGTTATAGTAGTTATTGTGGTAGGAACTCGGAGCATTGAAGAAGCTGTTCAGATGATGTCCAATCTATGTAAACCTAGTTTCGTGCTAAAAGAACACAATTTGTTGACTGCTGATTCGCTGTGATTTTTTTTATTTATTCTAACAACTGTTCAACTGGTAGTACGTGCTAAATTTCCTGAAAGATATTTGCGGCACTCAAGGAGTTAACTTTAGTGAAATGTCGTTGCGAAGAGAAATAATTGGACGTACTTACGCAGAAGAGAATCATCCCATAGTTTATTGGAACTAAGATGTTCTAGGCCAATGTTTACTTATTGTATTAAAACCTTGTATAAACCCCTTATTGTATAATTTTTCCTGAAATGTTATGATTTAGAACTTTCTCTTTTCTTGAGTACACATCCCACCTTGTCCTTCTACTCGATAGTTGTCTATAAATAAAATACTTTGTTGTGTGGTTCCTTTCGTCTAGTCTCGGTCTTATTTTCGTCGAAATGGTTATTAACGTTTTTATGTCCTTCAAATTAAATGGATAAACGATGTGAAACAGTCAGAGTATGTGTCGCTTAATGTGGTGGAATATTTGTGATTAAATAATTTGGAGCTTGAATATTTTGAGAATAGAGGCATTGTGAAGAACCAAAGGTACGTGAGAAATGGGATGTGGAAGATGGCAAGGGATGGGGAGGGTAGGCAAACCAGCCCCTTTCCCGGGGTGGGGAGAAGCATCAACGGTGTCGTCGAGGGTGAAGATAATAGTTAGGGGTAGATATCTCTGTAGCTATGATAAATTTAACTTTTACTACTTAAGAGGGCGTGGTAGATAAATAAGCGCTGTGTTCTACAATTGAGATCTACACTTTTTGAAATTCAATATAGAAAAACTACAAAACAATGATCTTTGATTATGATATTTGCCAACTTTACGAGCAAAGATTTACCCTGAAATAAGCATTTGTTAAGCTTGATCTCTTGCGCCGCAATTAAATGTACGAAATTTCGACGTCAGAGATTGTTCTTCAGATATACGTTAATCGAGAAAAATTTTTGCTCAGAAAGTTGGCAAAAACTATTGCCTGGGTTTGCTATTTTTGGATTTCTGTAAATTGGCTTCGAGAAACCTACAATTATGAACTGATGCTTTCAGCACAGAATTATAAACCATGCATTCTTAAGTAGCAGATATATGTTACTTGTTATGTAGCAAGTCAAAGTGATAAACGTCGAATTGTAGAAGTTTCGACAATTTAAAATATGTGGTTCCCCCAGGATCAAGAAAGAAAGCGAGGTGCGGCTGAGTGCGCGCACGTGATTGGCTGGGAAATTCGTCGTAGGAGCCCGCGAGGGTAGACCACGTGATCCTCGCACCTATGCGACTTTCAACGAAGGGAGATGATACAGAGAAAATTAAGCATAATTTTAAGATATAACCATTGTAATTGTGATCCGAATCATGGACGGATCTTACAAATAACGAATGTCGAGTCGATATCGCGTGATTTAAACTCTCTATGCGAGAACTTTCGCGACTAATCCTAGGGATATCAAGAACTAGAACTCCGAATGTATTTATTACTAGAGACATGCAAAATTCGCGTTATCATTTGGTAGCAGACTAAACTTCACAATCCTATACATTGCCGTGCATAATCTGCGATTCAATTGGCCATCAACATTTATATGTTGTCATTTACGTGTGTTACGTCTGTACAGAGATTGGCCTTTGTACCGTGTAAGCATTCTCCGCCGCAAGTCACGGCAATATCGGTCAGTGGGAGTCGTCGAACGAGTCTATAGTCACTTGGAGTCTAGTCAGCTGTCAGAAAATAACGCGAATTTTGCATATGTCTATTTATTACAACACCAAGTAAGGTCAAAACACTCGTCTTCTGTGTGTTCCTATATCATGCATCCGGTCATGATGAAACTCCTGTGAGTTGTGTGAACGCCTACAATCGCGAAGGGTTCTGGCAAAAATTTTGGAAAGGGGAAGGGAGAAGCAGGGTAGAGGAGGAAGGCCGAACAGAGCATACACTCTTTACTGACCATAAAAAAAAAGAAACTTAAGATAGTTGTGAGTGTGCCCGCGATGGATTCTGCTAATTCATTTGGAAGACGGGGGCTAAACAACGGGGAAGAGGATAAAGATGCAGAACAAGGTGCCGAAAAATTAAGTGGTAAAACACTTTGGTGAATTGTGCGTACGCCTGCAAAAGTTTCTACCAAAATAATACTTCAGCCAGAGAGGCGCGGTAAAATGGGGTAGCGTAGCAGAACTGGATTCACTCAAAATTTAATTGGCATTACGGGACTGTTACTTTGAATAACATAATCGTAACGACACCTTTTGTATGTCAAATAATAGATTGCAGGTGGTATATCTGCTAAGACACAGGGGAAATCATCGTCACAGACCCTGTGTAGCCGGCGTATTGCAGATTGCCGACACATCAGGGGCAAGTAAGGAAAACGGCCCCACTACACTTCTATGTATTATCTTAAACTATTTATTCCCAGTAAAAACAGGTTTCGTCCGTTACAGATTTGTCAAAATGAAAAATTAAACGTTTTACTGTCCCTGATACACATCCACAGTGAAATTAGACTCAGAAACATAAGTAATATAACAAAAAAAAAGTTCTTCAATTAATGAACACTCTATAAGCCACTCTAAGGAAACAAATCTTGTTTTTTAGAAAAACTGAAGATTTAACGATATTTGTTCCTTATTTCAACACATTTCTGAAAAATGTAATTAAATTTGTACGAGTGTTATTACATATTTCACTTACTACAACGTGGTATACGTTATTCTGTGTAGCTATTCTTATTTTTTGAGTTATTTACATGATTGGTACTTTAAGAAATAATGAAATTATAAATTCGCTGGTATTAGGCCTACGCAAACCCTTAACTGTGCAAAACATTTTGTATGCCGAAATGGTTAGTAAATTAAGAGTTCACACGTTGAGCAGAAATAGAAATAGGACTCACACACATACATATATATGTTTGTGTTATGTTGGAACCTAGCAGCGTTCAGAATCGTAACGCTCGTTCATATTTACTAATGTTACTCTCTACGTATGATTATCAGTTAAATGGCACTGACAACTAAACACACGAACTCAGAAGTATGTAGCAGTTTATTGCCCGGATTATATATTTTTATTTAACAAAGATTTTGGTTAATTATGTTTTTAGGTATACAGATTTTGTAGTTTTAATCAATCTTGTCTGCTTCGATAATGTTTTGCGTCTTTGTAATAATGCAAGTTATTGTAAATCTACAAAAAATTTATGTTTCGAATCATCACAATTGCCCATATATAATTAAATGTATATAGATGTAAAATTATGCAATTATATTTATTATGGATAATCTTATTGGTATTTTTTACTGAGTCTTAAGGGTTTGTAATTGTTCAATGATTTCACAGTCAAGGATAATGGGGTAAAATCGCTAAACTAACTGGAATGTTATTTTTTGAACATTCTAATTGGAGTATGTACATCTTGGTATGCAATATTGTCAAATGCAATTTTAATAAAATTAATAACTCACACTAACGCAATGATTTTTGCAGAAACACCACGAAGAAATTCCTTTAGAGTTTAGACAGTTCGTTCTCTGTCAGTGTTTAATTTAAGCCTACTTTTGCTACAAATTTATCATATAATTAAAAATGTAACTTCATATAACAGTCTCAATGAACTTCCTTAAAAATCTTTTTTCGTATATACAATAGTTTAAAGAATTTATCGTAAAATGCAGATCAACGTGGTATTTTAGCGCAACTTTAATTTACATTGCAAAATATAAACATCTTGTGCTAACGTAAATGCCCTAGTTAACTTCTTAACATTGTGTTACTCCTTTTTTAAACTTTTCTCATACTAATTCTTGATAAACAGTGACATAATATATTAGTTATTGCCCTTGCTCTCAGTTGCGTGATATTCAATTTAATGCATGCTAGTCTAAATATTCAAAATAATCTTAAGAAATTCGTAAAAAATATGTATTTATATTTTCAATATCCTTTCAAAACATTTTACTTAGTTTAAAGTGTAGATAAATACTTTCTAGCAGTACAGATTTCATATTAATTTAAATATTTTAACTGAAAAATAATAATAAATTAATAAAGTAGGTAATTTTTCATATTTCTTTAAACTTATAAATGGTGCACCATTACGTGACAGCAGTACATTATTAACAGTTTTAAAATCAAACTTCACTAAATGTTTTGTTGCACGCACAATGAGTCAACATAACACTGTAGTTAGCCCCCTCTTGCGCTCCACAGATATCATACTTATCTTACTACTACTCTTCTCACCATCATATTACGGGTGCAGGTTAAAATACCGAGCAGTCCAAACATGAATCTACCTTTACTTGACGTAAACATACAAAAATACTGGACGTGAAGTGCAAGAGGGGACCAACTACAATGCTACGTTGCCACAGAATTGTACGTAAAATGTTGTACAACATTTTGCCACAAACATTTTAATCTCCTATTTAACCCAGGATTTGCGCGGTGTGCTTATTAGTAGGG
>PNEQ01028151.1:0-35216 GCA_003012365.1 Medauroidea extradentata
TCCACCAAGCTAACTATCGGAACAAACCCAGGCAATTCAGACACCCCAACATTTGTACATGTCAGCCTATCCGACGGTAAATGAAAGAACAGCGGAACCATTGGCAAGATTGAACAACAAAACACGTCCATATAAGGATGCCGATAATGCTACTATTCACCCACGTGGCAAGAAACAGGACAATCAACGGCACAAGAAATAACACCTTCGCACTTTAGACGCGATATTCACCATGACTTGCAGATTTCTTCATAAATACGCCGATAATGCTACTACTCACGCACGTGGCAGAACAGGTCAATCAACGGCACAAGAAAATAACACCTTCGCACTTTCGACGCGATGTTCACCATGACTTGCAGATTTCTTCATAAATGATGACAGAAGCACAAAATCTCATTTTTCCGGCAGATTAAAGTGGCGAATGGATTGAGAGTAGCGCGGTAATGCCTTCACACACGCGGCAAACGAATTTTAATTGCGCAACGCATGCTAACGAACGAAAATGTACTCAACTAATCACGGATATTGATATCCGGCCCGGAGGACCAAAATGTAACGAGAATTCCGAACAGATCCACTAGAACTATCGAACAAACAAGGAGCTATATACGCTCCTTATACACCACTTACCGCGTCGCCAATTTGAGTAGTACTGCTTCTCAGTAGCAGAGGGGCAGGAGGAACTCCTTCCGGCGGAAGGATACAGACGCACAACATAGTTCCACCATGCTTGGTAACTATGAGTAAGGTTACCAAACAATCTCCTTGCCGAAATGACATTTTTGTAGTTTGGCAGTGAGCCCATGAAGGATCAGATGCTCTAGGACTGTGTAGGTGCTCTTGATAGGAAGTCTAGTCAGCAGAGTATACTATGACATCGTCCAAGTATGCCATGCAAAAATTTACTAAGTAGCCGGCAAGAACTGTGTGGTTTATCATCCTCTGATAGGTTGATGGTGCATTTTTCAGTCCGAAGGGCATAAACTTGAAGTAGTGGTCAATGTGTGTTAAGTTTTCTCAACTATGAGCCCCTCTATGATGTTTTACTGGCAGGACCTACTCTCCAAAATGATGTAATGGATGTAATCTTGCACTTTAGGCTTTATATTGGTGGGCTTTAAATTTTGTACTGAAAGTTCTTTCTGAGCTAAAGTGTGTTGTTTAGATCAGAGATTTATGAATCACAGTAATATAATAGCTGGCCAATTAATTTTTTTCATTTACCTTATTTTGGCATCTGTTAAATACTACACCTAAACATAACAAAAAAACAATATAAATGTATTAGAAGTTAATATTTAGTGCAGTGAAGGCCTGGTGCAGGAATGTTGGTTAAAAACTGTCAGCAGGCTGCAAGAAGTCCCTTGCAGGGCCACAAGCTGGCCACAGGTTGAAGGCCACTCAACTGCCAGATACGAGGCAGTTTGATATATAACCCCAATGGTTCAAAGTCAACTTGTTGCCTCTAGTAAGGGTTTTCTGATATTGTTCCCCATCTGGTGATGTGAAGACGGTTGTATGGTCGGGCTGTGGCTTCGAATGGTATTTGCCAATAGCTGCTACGCGTGTCCAATGTAGAAAATAGCTTAGCATCCCCAGGCTGCATAGAATGTTGGTCACGTTGATGGCTGGAGGTGATACTGGGAGCGTAACCTTGTTTAACGGTGAGTAGTCTACGCAAAAGCAGACATCCGCATCTTTCTTGTGTACAAGGACGACCCTGGAATTATAGAGTTTGTAGGCTCTATGATCTGTTGTTGCAGCATGCTTGTAATTTGGTCCCGCATAACTTGTTATTTATGCTTGGAGACTGGCACAGGCCAGTTGTATATAGGCCTGGAGTGCTGGAGCTGGATGTCATGTACGGCTGCCTTGGTCTGGGCTAGGATGCCTCTGGTCTGGGAGGCGACCACATGGTGGGTGAGTAGTTGCAAGAGTTCTTGAGCTTCAGGCCCTTGGAGTTAAGTGCATTCATCTTCGGGTTGTATGGTCTGGACGAGGGCCTTTTCTCTTGGCATGTCCCAACTCAGGGTGTGGTGTAGTGTTTTTCCTAGAAAAATGTGCTTCTGAGCGCAGTCCAAGATGTATTCAGTGGCGGTTAATCAAGGTTGATCCAAAAGAATTTCGGCGTCCTGAGCTTCAGATACTAGGAACGTTGTGGGTTCTATACCTGCAGATGTGGTGAGTGACAGTTCAACATCCCCTACAAGTGGTAAGAACTGGCCAACCTGGGCTAGCTGTACTGTCTGGGCAGTAAGGTTCACTAGCTTGGCTTCTTCTTTGGTGAGGATATTTCCTTTGAGGAAGTTCGCTGTTGCAGCAATGTTGAGGGGGCTCGTACGTCTCTTCCTTTAATGGAGACGATGATCCGAGGTGCTAACAGCGGCGACAGGTTGAGGCTTAAGACCCCAAGACCCTCTGTGTAGAGCCGGGTTGTTTGGTCTGAAATGGCCTCCGGCTCGTTCCTTACCCAAACCGGTCTCTAGTGGTTTGGCGCTGCTGCCTTGATTTGAAGGTCTTTAGTTCCGTCAAGCCTTGTATACGTACTTCACAATCCCGGTGCAGGTGGTATCCAGGGAGCCGATTAAATATAGTCACCTGCTATTCGCATTGACGCAGCGTAACGCAAGTGCGGAGCAAGTTAAACGCTTCTTCTACGGCATTACGTGATTATATAATTCTAATGCAGCACAACCAGATGCAACGCTGGTGCAAATTTTGCGTTGCACCAATAACAGGCGATATTTAATCGCCCCCCAGGACAGTGCCAACATTTAGGCAAGTGTGGTGTCTGTGCTGGTTTTGGCTTCGGAGCAGCCTCTCAAGGAGGGCGGTGGGGGGAGAGTAGTCCCCTGGTTAGTGGTGGCGCGACCTGTGATGTGGTCTGGGTCAATTTCCTTGCCTCTCTCAATGAAATCTTCGAGCATCTGTAGTTTTGGGTTTCATAGAAATGGCTGCAAAGAAGGCTTCATCATTCCCAATATGGGTGTGATGATGTGCTCTTCTGGACCTTCTAGGTGGACCCGATCATAAATTTGGGCTTTGCACCTAATGAATACTTTTGCTTCTTCAGTAGGCCCTTCGGTGGTGCTGAACAGGTCTCTGGTAAGGCGATATATGATTTCAGATCCAGCGAACGGTTTGGTCATTCCTTCCCTTAGTTGTTCCCAGAATGAAATGTACTCACTATATTTCTCCCACCTAGTTTGGGCTGGTTCCTTGAGCTGTCTGCATACTCTTTGAACCCAATACTCTTGGGATATCTGATTGGTTTTGCACTCTTCCTGTAATTCAAGAAAGTGTTTGAGTTTACATTGGCTTCCTCGAGAACTCTGGCAAAATTATCCTATCAAGGTGTCATCTGAAATTCTCTATATTCACTGGAGGTTCCTAGCCTCGCATCCTTAAAACAGTTCTCCAGCGAGGTTTCGGCAGCTAGGCCTCGGGAGTCTCTAGGTTTTCCTGCCCATCTGAGGTACACATAATGGTAAATCAAAGGGCAGAAGTGGCATTGTGTGCGGTATTCTCCCTGTCCAGTACATTGTAGGTACGCGCAGCGTTGTTGGCATTGGATGCAGTCCTGGCATCGGTTCTCTAATATGTCTAAGTTCCGAGGCTCGTCTTCCCTTCCCAAGCATAAGAGATAGAAGTTCTGGCCTCAGTGGGTGCAGGCTATGGTGTTAATTGCCTTCTCGTGTGCAGGCGGCATGGGCACAGAGAGCGTGGATCTCTCCTTCTGGATGATCCATGGCCTGGATTAATCTTGGGCACCACAAAGTTTAAAGATGTTTTCAAACTAATGCAGAGTCTCGTGTGGATGGTGTTCCTGGCTGTACCTTGGTTTGACTTTTCACTGGCCCGACATCGCCTCTAGTACGGGTTTAGTAGTTAGGGGGTGGCGTGTGTATAGCAATGATTTGCATGATCATAAGACAGGTTAGGGTTGCTATTGCACAGTCTATTAACCACATATCCTCCCCCATCTGACGAGTGCTATGAGAGTGAGCCGGTCGGGAATATGGTTGGTCGAGGGACGATATTCTCATATACTGGGGTAGGCCTAGGGCACTCATCTTAAAACAGTCTCAAGTAATCAGCGTTTGCGGGATGAGATTGACTTGGGTGGGTGCCACTCGTCGAGTAGGCGCTGCACTGGCCCAGCCTTAGGCTTGGGTGGCGATTTGAGCGGGCTGATTAGCGGTTTCGGCAATCGGGAAAATTCTCGTAAGATCTTGGCAACACGTGGGACGTCGGCTGGAACTCCACTGGAACTTGGTTGGGCAACGTATTGCTTGCACAACTCTGGTAATGTAGGTGCTCGGACTTGAGGAAGCACGGCAGGCAGGATAACCCAAATTAAGTCTGGTTCTGTAAGGTTGCACAGTTCCCTTCTACGTCTGGCGTCTGCAAGCTTGCATGCTTCAAACTCTTATTAATATCACGGAAGTAGGGTGAGCTCTCAGATTTCCCAGGTATGTACAGAAAAGAAAGAATTCACACAGAGGTAGAGTTTCACTCTCTACATTGAATCTGTTGGTCACAGTATACCGCTTCAAGGTACAAAGTGAACAATGGTTCGTGAGCAAGGGAGCACAAACTAACTACCAAAGTTAAGGCACACAAAGTTAAAGTTTGAAAACAACAACATTATTATTATTATTATAAATTTGATATACAAAATGATAGATACAGGTGAGCGACTCAACACAATGAAAATTTAAATGTTCAAAAGATCCATGTATACACTCGTCGGCCTCTCGACAACCACGCCATTTCATTCCAAACTAACAATGGTGCAATCAAACGCGGACAACACGCGACTTACCATACTGGGGAGAAGCCTCAGCACGAGCGAATGCAAAGAAAAATAATAACGTAAACTTAAAACTCACTGAAGCGAAGGCTAGTTGTCGGGAGGCCGGCGATGTAGATGTTCCGAAGGCTGGTCGAAGAGCAACACAAGCCAGCTGGGAAGCAGACCACACGGCCATGGTAGGGGGGCAGAGGAAGGTTGGGAGAAGGTAGAAGGATGGGGAGGCACGACAGTCTCAGACCGGGCACGAAGGCACCCGAAACCCGACGACGATGCGTGCGAGATTCAATAGTCCGCCTCGCACCAAATGTACTCGCCACAAGCTTCTCACATGATCCCTAGAGATAGGTAGGCTGCAGGAGCAGGCACGGCAACTACCCTGTGATAAATATTGCCGTATGGGTGCACAAAACTAACAAGGCACAAAAACTTCCCTGCTAACTTAATGCTAACGTCTCATAGATTACGCCAAAAAGAAGTTAAAACAACAACATAAATTATTACATGACGTATGTGGACAGCAAAGGGTTTTGAAGAGTTTGCAGTTTACATTCAAGTTTAGGCATGTGGCCTGAAAAAGTACATACATATTCGTGGATATTAGTAGCAGGAACATAGGTACAAATTGGCAATAACGAGACGCGGCATCAAGTAGTCTGCTCAACCTAAAGTAGGATGTTTATTTTATTCAAACGGTAAGACAAATTGCAGCCAAACGTAGTGTCTGCAAAATGGCTAACGGCGCGAATGTATCAAAGTTTTCTAGAGGTTTGGGCTTTCTTACTCTTCTCTTAAACTCTAGTGGTCTTTCTTCATTTTCTTTGAAACCTCGGAACACTTAATCCTCTACCACTACCTTATAATCTCACACCTCGTGGTCGTTGCAATCTTTCCCCCTTTTTTTTTTGTATTTTTATCAAACATAAGGTTTGGTGCAGATCTATCCACATTTTGTTTATCTTTATACACTGTGTCTGTTTCGTCAAACGTCACATCCCTTGATATGTGTATTTTGTCTGACACTGGGTCCTATACCCGATAGGTGCATATCTTACCATTCTGATTGGAGAGGTTCTAGTATCTAATTTGTCATTTTTGGGCAGTTTTACCATTTAGGCTTTGACTCCGAAAACCTTGAGTTTCGATAAATCACTTTTGCTCACATGTTGGAATATTTCCTCCTACAAGTGTCTTGGAAGGTCGGTCTCTGCAAACATGGTCCTGTTCATCCTTTCCCTAGTACCATTCATTTGAGGTGAATACGGTACTGTGTACTCTCATGTACACCCTTTTTGGCACAGAATGTTTTGAGTTTCTTCAACAAAAACTCTCCTTCGTTGTCACACCTCACTCTTGCAGTGCAATTTGCTCCAAAATGACGTACTAGGTGACTGATATAGTTCATCAGATTTTCTGCAGCTTTAGCCTTTGTCCTTAGTATGTAGACTACACAAAAATGTGAAAAATCATCTATTATGGTTTGATAAGTTTGTTCACCATTAGCAATTAATGTGGACATTGTCCCCTTCCCCACATCTGTGTGCAGTAACTCTTCTATGCAGGAAGTTCTTGGTGAAACACTTCTCTGATAAGGTTGTCTTACTAGCTTTATCCCTGTCAACATGCATCACATACCTTACTAGATGTTTGGAGGAATCCCATCTGTTTCAGACGCTTACAGTTCAAATGTCACAGGTCCTCTTTGTTTGCTAGTAAACACATATCCTCTGTGTGCGAACACATTGAAAAATTAGCTACATACAACTTTCCTCATGTACTGCACACCATTATCAGCCCACTATTGTCCACTATCTCTGCCCTATTGGCCTTGAAAATCATTTACTTCCCGGAATTTATCACCTCCTTGACAGACAGCATATTTACCTTGAGGTTAGGTACAATGAGTGCTTCTAATTTTGTTTTTAGTTTAACTTTCTGAATCCTCACCGTTCCTCTCTGGTGTGCTGTTAACTCTCCTGTATTTCTCCTTTATTCTGGCCAACAAATACTGACTCTTCTTTGCCTGTAGTTGCAAAGAACGTAACCTCACCATCAGTGCAGATGTAGCTTGAGTTGTAGCCTTGTCCTCTCTGACTTCTGTTACACCAGTCACTGTGCTCTTCTCTACCTGAGTGGTTAGTCTTACTTTAGGACAATCTGCAAAAGATGCCGATCGTCTCCGCACCCATAACATATTTTTGTTGGTCTGTTTCCTGCAACGAATGAATTACATTCAATACGTTCTGTATTTCTTTGAATATGGTTTTGATTTAATTATGCATCCTAAAGTATTTACTTCACAAAATCCAAGGTCAGATCTGTATCTATTGTTTCTAACACTGTTATGACATTGTCATAACATTCAGGTAGGGTTAGAAGCAAGTGGCAGACTTTGTCACCCTGTTCCATTTTTGATCCCATTGCCTCGTGGTCGTACACCAAGTTACCTAATTTATTAAAATGTTCCTGTAAAGTTGTTGTGCACTTTAATGCCGATAACTTCTTTCGCACTAGTAACTTCGAAATTGCACACTTCCTTTGGAAGACATTGCTCAAAGCCTTGAGCATGTCTCTTGCCGACACTGCTTCTCGCACATTTTCTATTTGACTATCTGTAACACAATTGATAATGATGTTCCTTGCTTTCCTATCTTATACTTTTTCATTTTTCAATTCTTCTCCGGAAAAATCATCAAGCTTCTCATCTCCATCCACGATTCCCCGTACATCTTTCTTATCAAGCAGCAGCAACACATGGAACTTCCAGTTTTTGAAATTAGTATCAGTTAATTGTGGAGACTGTGTAATCATGGCTACAAGTTCGTCGACACAAAGTGTACGCATGTCTGAACTTCTCCGGTTGTATTACACTACTTCACTTTCATATTGTGTAAATCCCGCATTTGACAGTGCATATTTTTCTGATCATAGTGGTGCTTATCTGGGACCTATAACATGTTAGGTTTTCACCTTACTTGTCACACAAAAAGCAATAAGTTGAACACAGAACCTGATATTTATTCTACCATTGTACTAGTACATCATTTTCCGAAGTCACTAAGAACATGAACAGTATAGCCAACTGTAACCAATGTCGGTCACGTTACTGTAACAAGTTACACCACAAATATTAAAGAAGAATCATTGTGTTGCATATCTTGCATTACAAGACTTTATCCAGAGGCAGTCACTGGGCACACTGCAACACATATATAGCGTCACACACAGTGTGTAGGCGACAAGCATCAACTGGCGTACCTATCCACCGTCTCATGCACAGGTTGCCACTAGCATCAGACAACCAGAAGGCATAAATGACATTCCCTCATGTTCAGTGTTGAATCTTGGCTCTGTATGACAGTTGTGTGCAGAATCATACAGAATTACTTAGGAATCTTCTTTTGTTATTAAAAAAAAAAGCAATCTAATGGCAGGGCAGTGGATCACCTCCAGCCTACATTGTGTGTGCTCTTTCTCTCTCTCTCACACATGCAAGAGCACCTGGTTAACAAAGACAACTCCTTATCCACAAACAGCACATGTACATCATGTAGAGTTAGTCTGTCAAGGCGCCAGGTAAGTAAGTCTAACCGGTTCTTGCATCAACTTCATCCCAGAGGTAACCTGCAAGATATACAGGGCTAGAAACAAAAATTGAGATTACCCACCTTGTAAGAAGACATGTTGGCATGACACTACTGTACAGAATTACCTACTGTTCACCCAAGAGGTAGGGAATGAAGATTGCTATGAATATGTTTAACACGTGAGACTAGCAGGCATCCATGTTCTGCAAAGTGATTTCTCTTCTTGTTATTGTATAAAAAGACATTTCCACATTAACAGCTTAATTTTGCATCCCCGATTATTCATCATTAGTGTTCAACTACCAAACGTGATTATTAGCAGTGGTGTTACGAAATTAGCTAATGCTAAATGCACAATGCATACATGTTCATCAAACTTTTAATTTTCAAGTTTGTTGATAATGGGAGCATCCCTAATGAATGACGGAAGAGTAGCTAAAGTCAGGCCAGTCGAGAGGAAGGGGAGACTGTTAAAACACCAAGGCTTAGCACAATCACATTTTGAGGGTGGAGGAAGGGGAGGTAGTGAGTGATTTCTGGTGCATTTTTGCCCCAATTCTTCCAGTGAATTCTGCTTTGTCAAAATTATTTTTTTTTATTAAAATGGAACATTTCTGAAAGCAAGTTGTAATATTCTGACTGCTAAAAAATGGTGTACAGAGCTACATGAAAAGTTTTGAGTGCATTTTAACAACTTCAGTTTTGTTTAAAGTACCGAGTTATATAAATAACATGAATGTGGTTTTGCAAGTAAACACTAGACGTGGAAGTAGACAATATACTGTATTTAATTGAAAATGTTTCAACAATAAGAAATGACTGGCATTTCATTTGGGCTGAATGTGAATGTGTTGCTGAAAACCTAAATATATTACCAGGGAGTGATCAACGGGGCAGTCTCAAAGGAAAATAAAAAAGAATACAGCTTGCATATGGAAGTTGTTCAGCAGGCCCTTTTAAACAAACTGACAAGTATTTAATGTACAGTCCGATGCTATCATAGGAAATTTGAAGCAGCAGTTTGCAGCAGCCAAAGGCTTATGTGACCTTTTCAGCATCTTGTGGAAATATCTGGAGATAGGACAAAATCAAGTTTGTTATAAAGGAAGACAACTTCATCAGAAATTAAGTGTTTGCATCAGTGAGGAAATAAGAGAGTAATTGTTCCCTACATGTCAAAGCAATTCATCTTCCCAATCTACAACCAACTGTTCTACCATCTGTGTTGTTGAATTTATTTCATAAAATGAAACTGGACCATTTATTTCCAATGACTGTAGCTCAAGGTGAACAATCTTTCAATACTGTGTCTACGGTCCAAAATGTGCAGCGGTCAAAGTTCCAGGACCATCTAGCCAACCTAGAAACTTCAGTGGTAAAAGCCAGAGTTATGAAAAATTAGACATTAACTTAATTACGTCATCAAGTTGTTTGCTAATCACAAAGCTCGTAAAGCTCTGCTGAAACATTGTTTTATTTGCAACATTTCTGATAATGTGGCCTAGTATAATCTGCAACACTGAAGCTTATGCAGGCTGTTCAAAAATTCAATGCCCAAATTGATAGAGAAGTTGAAGGAGGCAAATACAAATAAATTTGGCCAGATAATCATGTATTAGAAACAAATAGTTTACGAGTTATGGGTATTGGGTGTGATTTAGAAAACTACTGTAATTGCTTACTGTAGTACTTTATTAACTGAGCAATGTCGTTCCAAATTAGCAGCATTACCCTCTGTGCAGAGCCGGTATCAATGTCGCAGGGTGTCCCAGGTTCGCTGGAATATGCAAGGGTTGTGCTGCGTGTGTTTGTACCCGCTACACACATTCATGCACCTCCGAGTCAACAGGGGTAAAAGACATGTCAATGTTAATGTAGTCCCTCAGTAAGAGTAAGAAGTGGAATGGTGTGAGGTCCAGGAAACTTGTTTGTAGGACTAGTGTCTGCATAATAGTTGCAGTAACAACAGAGTTGCAGTATTAACATGGAGCTCTACACATGGAGAGAAATGCGAGACATGCACTTTGTTTACGGGGCGGATGAAGGCAACAGTCTTAAGAGCCTAGCAAATGTTTCCCTGTACGACGATGTCCACATTATCGCACAATTACTGCAATCTATGATCGACTCGGAAATACTGGCGCATTGATGGTCTGCGGGACTAATGCAGGCAGACCAAGGACGGTGCGGATGCCGAACTTTGAAGAACAGGTGTTATTCCTCTTTGAGAACACTCCAGATACAAGTACATAAGGATTTGCTGCCGAGCTCGGTGTTCACCATAGTGTAGTATGGAATGTGTTGTGTGATTAGCTGCTTCACTGCTTCATCAATTTCGTTCGATGAGAGTACAGGCCATGGGATGGACTGACTATCCAAATCGTCTTCAGTTTGTGCGCTGGTTTATGCAACAGGGTCATGACGATTGGCACTTTCCTGAATGTGTTATGTTTACAGACGAAGCTGAATTTATGCGGGAAGGCATGTATAATTGTCACAACTCTCATGTATAGTCAGACAAAAATCCATGTGCGACGGTTGTGCGTGGTCATCAGAGACATTTTGCAGTAAACATGTGGGCTGGTATTGTGGGCGGCAACTTGCACGGTCCATACATGTTGCCCACCTCAACTCAGGTGGCCAATGTACAGACTGTTCTTAGAAGTTCACCTACCGACGTTGTTGGTGGTACCCCTACACATCAGAGGGAAAAAGGTTTCAGCAAGATTTGCAGAACCGGTTCGTGCAGCACTTACCAATACCTTCTGTGATCGGTGGATCGGGCGTGGAGAACCTGTACACTGGCTCGTGCCATCACCAGACCTCGCCCCATTGACTTCTTTCTCTGGGGCTACATAAAAGCTGAAGTGTATTCAAGTCCTGTCAACTCCGAAGAGGAATTAGTTGCACGTATTCTTGTGGCAGCCTCACTAGTACAACACACACCTTGCATCTTCCAGCGGACATGCGCCACCTTGCTACGTCAACACCGGCTCTGCGCTGAGGTGAATGGTGCTCATGTTGAACAATTATTGTAACAGTGAACAAAAAAAATTAAGTACTGTAAACAATTACCACTAGTGTCTTCTCAATCACACCCAATACCCCTGAAAACTCATTACTCTCAAACTATTTGTATCCGACATATGGTTATTCTGCAAAATATGTTTGTAGTCTCCATTTTCCCTATTACTTCGGGCAATGCATTTTTGAACTTCCTGTATAATACAATAATGTGAAATTTGCAACATCTGTGCCATGATTATGATAGGGTATAATTTGTAATCCATGGTTTTAAGTAAGCTATAATTTCAAATTATCTTTAATGTGATTGTGGCGGTGGGAGTTGTAAAAAAAAAAAAAAAAAAATTGTGTGGATCTGTTGCTTGTTTTCGTGTTGTTAACACACGCTCACAACTACAAGCCTATGGTAAGGCCTGGGGTGGGTACATTGTTTCCATTATAATTTAGAGCAAACATTTGTGATTAACTTTACATACATATGCTTTATGAAATGAAATTTGCATAAAAGTTGATTACTATTACTTTGCTTTTAGCAAAAATCAACAGTTTAATAAACTATTTTGGAATTTTTTTGACTAGTAATTTTCTGTGAATCAAAATAAACAAAGTGCAAAGAGGCTCAAAAAAATCCTTAGCGTTGGTCATGTGGTCAAGACCTAATTTACATATTTTCAGTATGTTTTGTACTTTCGTACTACATATTTTGTAAACTACACGAGGAAAAAACTTAGGAATGAAATTTCAAAAAAGTTAAGGTAATTGAGAAAGCTTTTATTTCTTTTTTTCATTTTTCAGTTCTATCAGAATGTTAATCTATATTGCAACAATTAATGCTAAAGACCTAAATACAAAAAGTTTTTATGGTCATAAGGAGTTTGTATTGAGTGTATTTACCAATTGGAAGAAGAGGTTATTTGACAGTAAATACACAGATTATAAAAATAGGGGTTGGTTGAAATCAGGGTTGTCTTAAGTTTGTAGATAATTTGGGTACAAATATATTCCCGAAAACAATTGCCAGAACAGAGTTTTTGTGAACGTTAAAATACTTTATTTACTCATGTAACTAATGCCCCTTTTGTTTTTCATTGTTAAAAAAAAAAATGGTACTTTTTTTTTGCTCCCAAGGCAAAGAACCTCTTTTATGCTTTTGAGACACAGAACAACCACTTTTGTGGTCCTGAGACAACTGTCTTGTACATATTTGTCAATTTCATCTCGCCAAGGCAATTTGTTTGGTTATGTTCGACTTGAGTTACATATTCAGACAAGTTTTTGATTGCACAATGAATTGAAAAATAATATATCAAAGTATGTATGTTGCTCCTAAGCCAAAATATTTAATGTACAAACAAAATTTAAGTCTTCTCAGTGGAAGTCTTTTAAAATTTATGGTAAAAAATTTTCCTGAAGGAATTTTTTTTAAGGGTTGTCTTTCATGCAATAAATATTGTAAGTTATAATTTATGATCTCTCTCACTCACTCCCACTCCACCAAGAAGATGAAAAATTCTACGAAAACTGTGGTAAAACATGGCCCCCCAGCAGCCAGATGTATCATGTTCGCTCAACAAACTGATTACAGCTCACTAAAAATACTTTGTACTAATTTTTTTTTATAGTCTGCATAAATGTATATTTATGATATATGCTCTGGTTTTATCTCAGGATGCAAAAGATAATGAATGCACAACATACTGGAAACCCCAGCACTGTATCAGTAAAAATGGGCATAGTTATTTTATGTGAACTCTCAAAACCATTAAATCTGGAAAAAGAGCTTTTGAGTGATAAACATTTAGTTTGGCTTACAAAATCCTTTTTTTTACATGCATTATTTCTTCTACATTCTTAGCTCTTGGATAAAATATGAACTCTCAGTTTTCAGTGTTCTGAATATCAAGTATCAGTACCGTACTGTAAAAATCCCACAATTACAATGATCACATGCCATGTAATATCTAATGTGATGTGGTCTTACACAAAATAACTCTCATATACACTTTTAAATTTCATATCACTAGCAAAACATCTCTTACTGTTGCTAAAGCATTTAAAGACCTTTTAATATACACAGTGTTCATCCTTTCAATCATTTACAGTAATTAAACTACAACCCTACAAATATTTCAAACACATTTCGTCACTCGACTTTCACAAACAGTAATGCAAACGTAAACAATTTGAAATAAGAAATGCACAGGATAAACAACTTGAAATAAAAACAAGTGTTGCATGCTTGTGGTATGTTAGATTCTGTATTTTCTGCAATAACATCACAAGAACTAGTTTCCTGTAACACAGTAAAAGTACATGTACAGTATATCACATAACCCCTACAACACTACAGCACCTCTCTGGCGCAGTAAGAAACAGTAACCTACATGTTACCAAAGTCACAGTTAATACACTCAGCTGCTTGGCTAATGACAGGTAAAATTTGTTTTGCACTCACTCACTTTTAAAATCTTCAATTCTTGGTACAAGCACTATTAAATGTGTAAACAATGAAGTCTTGTATATCTTCCCTATCGCACGTCGTAATTTATTTCCGTGCTGCACTAGTACTTAAGCAATTTGATTTCTGCAGTACTGTAATTCCTCGAGAGTTCAACAAATTTTCACCACTATACGTACAGTCGAGGTCCACTTAGTACAGCTATTTTAGTTTACAGAAATTTACTGTACACACAAACAGCTACGAAACAAAGTGAGAAAGGCACAACCAATTGCATAAACTGCACAACAGGTAAACTGTATGATAATACAACAAAAGTGCACAATTGCAGTTTTCCATACAGATTCACAAAAACCACAGGTAACTAAAATTCCTAGTATAATTTGGTTAAGGAAACACCAACATTTAATCAATTTTTAAAGAAATTTTATGATCCTATAAATATTTAAAATGAAATGCCTAAATGTTAAAAAAACAACTCTGAAAAATCTCGGCTCACACAATACATTGCCCTAGGCTACCATTCACACTAGCAGGCATATGGGCAAAGCTTTTTAAATATCACAATTCTGAGGTTACTACATAGAAAAAAAAATTTTTCTGTTGAAATTGAAACCACTGTAAAGTTACTTTTAACATTAAATTTAAAACTCGAAATAATTTGAGTAGACAAAAAAAAGTCTCTACACATTTAAATAAAAACAGTCAATTTTTTGGTACACACATTCCAAATTAACATTTCTTATTGTTAAAAAAGAATAGTGACAACTAGTAAGGTCACTTGATAAACTACAGAACTGTATCTTGCAACTTAATGCTGCACCTGTGCATTTTGTATTGACATATACTACATTCAGCACAGAAATACTTATGAGTATCCATTTTTTGTACATACACCATCATGTAATATTTAATAAAGATGGGTAAGTGTGTTACTACACAACCCAAACTGAAACCACATGATAAAAAAAAACCGATGTTCCAGATAAGTACAGCACATAGCAAGCAGTAAGGTATTTTAAGAGTAGAACGATGAACAAATTTTACACATTATTTTGTAGACTGCAATATTCAGAACACACCAGATGTTTGCTTATACCACTACAATACTGTACAGAGCTTTGTGGAAATAAACTTCATAACAAGCACACAATTACGTACATGAAACATTCAGTTACATCACAATTCTGCCCCAGGCTACACTGCCATGAAGTAGCATTTTCTACACAACTCAGTATTGCAAATGCTTATTAATTCCAAGGTTATAAAAGTGAACTAGCCCAGACAATCACAGAGTACAGCACTGTTCCTACCACAAGTGCAGTTCTAAATGCCACCCTCTCTCAACACATTCTGAAGCACAATGTGAGCGACTGCTGCTGCAATGTACTGTGTGATGGCTGTCAGGATGCAGTAGAACAGCACCAGAATTCTGACACAATCCCAACATGTAAAATAGGGCCAACTGTTCTAGGAGAAAGTACTTGGAAGATTGTAGCAAGCCAAGCCACATGTGCTTCTCAACCAAGATGAGAAAATAAAGCGAATTATGTATTGAAGTCATTCTTCTCTCCTGAAAACCTGTAACTTTAACCAAATGTATTTTCAGGTTATATCCTGGACAGGCCCAGATTTATAAATGGGCCCGGGCCCAGGGCGCCAAATTTTGGGGCGGAGTTGGGAGCACAATATTCGAGCATTCGTAATGAAAAAAGCTTAAAGACACATTTTGAAACAGCTGTACAGGGATGTGTTAAACAATCATTACTGGGCAGCAGGCTGTTCTTAAATGTAAATAGCTAAAACTGTTCTACGCAAACAAGAGTTTTGATGTTTTAACTCCAGCCGTTGCACACTCACATGAGACAGCAGCGCACCGTACCGTACCACGCAGGCCAACTAAACTACCCACGCCCCTTCCCCACCTCGCTTGCGGAAAAATGGACTCGCCCGGCCCCATTTTCGTCTTCTGCGCATACCCCTCGATTATCTTCTCATTTTGGAGCGGATTGGAAATATGCTAACTTAGTTGAACGTCACGAGCAATCTAGAGTTCACCAAAACAACATGCTTAAGTTAGTAACCAGAAGAAAAAAAAGCAAAAAAACATTATGACACTGTTAAACACACAGTATGAAGATGAAGTGAAGTACTGGCATGATGTGATAGCGAGGATTGTTTCTGTGGTAAGTTTCCTTTCAGTCAGAGGTTATACTTTCAGGGGCGATGATGAGGAAATAGACTCAACCGCAAATAGACTATACCTGGGGTACTTTGAACTGATAAGCGAGTATGACCCATTTCTTGCACAACATATAGCCAAGTTTGCTAATAATGGCAGTGGAAATGTTTGGAACATGTCCTCAGAGACCTGTGACGAATTTATAAACATCATGGGTAAACTTGTACACGACAAAATCATAAGCGAGGTAAAACTTTCTCGTTACTACTCTTTTATTGTAGATTCCACACCTGACTGCTCTCAAATTGATCAACTAGCTGTAGCTCTTCGTTATGTCTCTCGTTCTGATGTTGCACCAAAAGAACTATTACTATAGCTATTACCTGGTGTGTCACATGCTGCCATTTCTTTAGAAGAAGCTGTTGTGAAATGTCCGAGGGATTTAGGGTTAGAAATTTCACTCTGTCGAGGACAGAGCTACGATAATGCATCAAACGTGGCAGGTGCATACTCAGGGCTCCAAGCAAGAATTAAAACACACAATCCTATGGCAGAGTATGTTCCTTTTACTGCCCATTCCTTAAATCTTGTAGGCTCTGCTGCTGCAGGCTGTACTGTTACTTGCTTTTGTTCAAGAACTCTATTTTTTTTTTTCCTACTCATAGAAGGGCTGTTTTGAATGCTATCCTTAAACGATATAAAACACCTGTTGTGAAAAAGTTATCAGAAACTTGCTGGTCAGCCAGAGCTGATGCAGTCACAGCACTAGTACTCTGTTTTGAAGACATTGGAAAGGTTCTGAAGTATTCGGTACAAGACTCAATGCATAAACCAGTTACTCGTTTAGAGAGTAAAGGCCTTGAGAAGAACCTAAAGAAGTATGAAACAGTTTTTATGTCTCTGTTCTGGAATGACATACTTGAAAGGATTGATAAAACTAACTACTTCAGGAAAAAAAAACTTGTTAATTTTTTCAAAGCAATGAAGGCAGTTGCTTCCCTTCAGTCCTATTTGCAAGAAAAAAGAGATGGGTTTGAACAGTTGAGGCAGCAGCATTGAAACTTAGTGGCTTTGAAACTCTGATCTACCCAAGACGTAAAATTTTCGCTGATGGAAACTATAAAATGGAAGTTAAGCCACGAAAACAGAACCTTTCAGAATCATTGCTTCACTTATTGCTAACTAATGAAGAAAAGAAGCTTACGAAACATTAGCAAACACTTGAATATTTTATTAATGTTAGCATCACTCGAAGGAACAGAAAACGACAATTTGGAGAGTGAGGCAAACAAGCTCGTCAAATGCTATCCTGAAGACATTGATGATAATTTTTCCAATGAGCGTCTTCATTTTCAGACCTATGTTGAATTGGAAAGCTTGAAAACAATAACAGAGTTCTATTCTTACATGAAACAGGACAACCTCCAAAGTACATTTCCGAACCTCAAAATTACATTGCGAATGTTTCTAACCTTGCCCGTTACAAATTGTACAGCAGAAAGATTTTTCTCTGTTCTTAGTTCTTAACAGTGTTAAAAATATTCTAGGAGATGAAAAACTTATTGTCTGATTCTGATGTGTTGTGAAAGAGACATTACTTTGAAAATGGACTTTACAGATATCATAGAAAGACTTGCTCACGAGAAAGCCAGGAATAAGCCTTTGGTGTTGTGTATCTCCTTACCTGGCTGAAATCTAAGTCTGATACTCGTTTAATTATTATTTTCCACTTCTTTTTTAATGTTACAATATTAAGATTAATTAGCCCATTTTGTGAGGGAATAAAAAAAAAAAAAAAGGTAAATGACACTTTTAGCCCAGGGCACCTAGAACCCTAAATCCGGGCCTGATCCTGGAACTTTTGCTGTAAGACACAAGACAGTGCATCACCAAATGACAGCTGGTCCCTTCTAAACCATCAATCACACTTGGTAATTTTTTCTGCAAGTTTGTGTTGCACCAAAATATCTACTAAGCTAATTAAAAAAATTAGGTACGTAACATGCAACAGGCCCACATAAAAGACAATGCGGCTGCACCAACAAGCAGTGTACTTTAGAGAATGTGGAATGAGGTAGACTTCTGTTTCGACAGTCACGTTTCATTCAAAGACTACTACTTTCCTCTGGTGAAGAAATCCAGACAAGCAAGTGATATGTTAAGTATTTTATTCATATAATTGAAACATAGAAAGTCACCATTTAACATATTACAGTAACTTTTTTTAGAACAAAATTTGTGTTTTTTATTTATGCACACCGGGCTGCACCAAATTCATTTTGTTTTATAAAACTACCTATTACGTACTGTTGAATGATTCCTTCAAAATACTGCTTACAAATACACTAAATTAAAATTTTTTAGTAAAAATAATATTGCCTGTAAAATTCCACAACAGAGAGTAGAATAGCAGGGAAATATAATTCCACAATAGAGAATAGAATAGAGAGATCCTGTGTACTGAGCAATTAAAAATAGCACCACAAATGGTAAAGAATGTACATATTTCTGGTTTACCTTTCTCCAAAAACTTATTTTCAGACGACATTGTTGTAATCCAATAAAGGAAAGTTTAAAACAAGAAGCCAAAGTAAAGTTAAAGTTATGAAAAGCACAAGAAATTGCAACAAACTACTCCAGTCACTAGATAAAATAATTACTCAATTATGATTACTAACAGCCAGAGTATGAAAAACCATCTAAGACACACATCAAACCAAGCCCAAAAGAAACATTAGCACCAAAATGTACACAGGTTTACAGTCCAGCAGACAACCACTGCACAGGCAACAATCTGGTACTCATAAGACTGAGTTATTGTCACAAATAATCTGATTTCCCGAGGACATCAGACTTAAGTGATGAGATACACACACAGAATGGTTGTCTATGCATCTCCAAGCATTCAATTATACTGAGTGAACCATAACAGACTGTATGGATTTTGACTGCCCAGTCATGGGTAACCATCAAACATCGGCAGCAATCAACTGGGATAAGCTGAATAGGAACTAAAGTCTTGACAATTTTTTCAAAACTAATATAAACAGAAACATTTACATTTATACTATCCAAAATGCACATTACCTTAAAAATATAAAACACTGCAATGCTATTTGAAATTACTTTTTTTTAAACAAAAAATAACTTCAACTAACAACAATAAAGAATTATGATTTTTCAATGAAATACTAAGCTTTAAACAAGCTATACAGGCAAGTACAACAGGATTTGGTCCCCTCTAGCAACAACCGATAGTGCACAGCATTTTTTCAAAATGAAACAACAGCTGCTGTGTTGGGAACAAAACACGCCTGTTTTCACATATGAGGGCACGGCTATTCCAGTGTTTGTGACAGGCATTCTATGAAATATCTCGTCAGAGCTAGTAAACCATCATGTAACTAACTCTTAACACACACACACACACATACTTTAAACCAAAAATTACAATGTGCCAATGTGTTAAAGTGAGCAACACCTAGCAAACATGATATGGCACTTTCAAACCAACATCTAAGCTATTAACTCCAAAAGGAAAAACATTTTTATTTTACAACCTGGGTTAACAGCAAATGCACAATCAAATCAATCTTTCAAACTCAACAAATTCTTATTCTTTGGTTTTCTAACATTCAACAGGCAAACAAACTTCACCACTACAGAGTTATCAAAAATATTAACCCTACATGTTGTGAAAGACTCTGAACTGCTGCGCAAAAAGAAGCAGTCTCTTATAACAACTGCTGCATGCCCAAAACACATTAAACAAATCTCTGTTTGTTAAAAACATACATAGCAGTTATCAAAATTATCCAACATTTTCATCATATTATACATTTTGACACAGATTAGTCATTGCATTAAATGAGTTAACTCGACAAATAAATTCTCTTGTTCTTTACTTTTTCCTGCTTATTTACAAATAATAATTTGTGGAACTGATAATTAGAACAAACTAGCTCTACTAAACATAGGATAAAAAGTAAGTGAACATGTATGAAACAGTTCAGCAGAGGACGCGTGTAGCTGCGACATGCACCACGCTCGCTACAATAAGTGCCAACTGGCAAGGTGGACCAGTCGCGGCAACGAGCTCGGTGATCCGGTCTCCGTCGTGAAGCGTAATAATTTCGTTGTGGCCGGTCGAGGGTGCTGGGAGTGAGTGCACATGGCCACTCGCACCAAGGCGGCAGCACCAGCACTCGGCTAATCCCCAGGGTGCTCAGGGCAGGACCGGTTTACTTCAAACCACCTGTCGATGCAACTGCAAGAAAAAATTTTGCTGTCAAAAACTTTTACACCATTTGGAGAAAAAATTTTATTCTGTAAACTGAGTTTTCAAAAACATGCATGAAAACCTTGCTCTAGCAACACACGAACACTATGAACACGAGCACAATGAAGATTGTTTACCTCCATAACTTCACAACTAATACTCTAGCTTCCTTAAGCCAGATGGTATAAAATGATTTACTAACAAACAGTGCTACAATTATGCACTCTCAACATTACTTGACATGTTGTCAATTAGACAGCATTGACACATGCCCAGGCAAAAATTAATGCTAATATTAAGCATATCTAATAAGCTACAAGGATTATTTTTCCAGTGATAACTATGTACTTCCTTATGACATATGTACCCAGTACGTATACACCATAAGGCTTTAGAATCATTTTAACGTAACGATAGTAATAGCTCAACAGTATCAAGATGATAAATCATGACTGTGTACTTTTGAAGAGTGTGTGGTAGACAAATGAATGCTAAAAACATGAACTGAACTTTACACGTTTTAAAAATCCAATATGGATAAACTACAAAACAACATACGGTACTGTACTTAGATAATGATATTTGCCAACTTTGTCAGCAAACATTTACCCAGATAAGTGTACTGGTGTTGGGTCGCAATTTTTATGTACAAAATTGTTCATCAGAAATATGTTACTCTATAAAAATTTTTGCTCACAAAGCTGGTAAAAACTATTATTTGGATTTGGCCTCATTATTTTCTATACCTACCATTGCACCACCTTACTCAGTTTTGTTTTGAAAAACATCATTGTCATAATCTGAAATTTGTCTTCTTTTTGTAGGTAAACCTATCCAGCCACATAAAATAGTCTTCATGCATAATAGATACTTTCAAAACTGTTCACAAATTGCTTGTGTTGCAGCAGGTGTTCTATGTACAGCCTAGAGAAGCATCAATGATACACAAGTATTAGGTACCTAATACATGTGGCGCACAGGTTATGTTGCCGCTGATAATGTGGTATATTTAAAGAGTCTTACATGTATGCTGTCTATGTAAAAATTGGTAGAGCTGAGTAAAATATGGGCAATGCTTTGCGGGTTACCTGTGCTTTAGGTTTGAATTATTACTCTAAGACTGTTTATGTTCTATTACATAAAAATGTATGTACTTCAGCAAAATATGGTTTTCCAAAGTCCTTCTGTAGCATATCATAACACATCCGCAGAAGATATTACTGTAAGTCATTTCATGTAAGCTACTTAACCTGATGTAGCTACTCAATTTAATAACCTTAACTGATTGAAAAGATTTTGGTCTTTAATGCTGGTGAAGGGTATGGGACTGCGCTGGAATGAAGGGGCAAGCAAAATGGAAGATCCATGAAAAAACACGCCAACCAAGAGCAGCATCATCCAGCACGATTCAGACACGCGGAAATCCAGGGGCAGATCCTCATGGAAATCTAGTCCAACTGCGGCCAAGGTTGCAACTCATTTATCACTTTCAAATTCCCTGACATTTTCCTCACTTCCAGACGAAACTATATTTTTTTCTGGCGAGTTTTTTTTCACTACAGTATTGCTCTACCTTTGGTAATGAAAACAATTTTCAGCAATAATTAATTTAATTTTATAATGTAAGCATTAATAATTTATGTTTGTGGGTAAATTTGAGCAATATTCTCTGAGTCATCAACCTACTCGCCTAGATTGCTGGATGTGATTTACTAATGATATCTTCATGATCTGAAATTACACTGAAGTCAGTCTCCTCAATTTTCTCAACAACTGCAACTCACACAACATTCTAATATTCACCTAAAACTACTATAAATCAAAAGCACTATATCTGGATGTAGAACTGACCCTCCACAATGGCCTAACATTTAAACAACCAGGTACACCAAACCAACCAATAACTTCAAATTAAATAACTACAACAACTAACCGTCAGTTGCACGTCAAGAAATCCCTGCCATACAGTCTTGCCACCAGAGCCAAACACGTAAAATCTATCCAAAGAGACATAAACAAGCAATGTGAACTCAAACCAAAAGCATTCCTTTACGAAGGTTACTCCTAATCACTCTAGTACATTAAAAAAAATACAACATCCCGACCAACACCTAAGAAGGCAGTGATCCCGAATGAGTATGATGAAAGTTTCTATTTCAAAAAATATAGATACAATTCTTAAAACGTAAATATAAAACTCATCCTTTTAAACACACTGATGAAAAAAACAATCCTGCAGAAAAAAACTGTAGCAATAACGAACATTCTTGAACACATTTGCAAGTTTAACTATCTTAAATTATCACGTACGCTTAACACTAGAGAAATTTTTTCCATTTAAGAAACTTGTTTGAAGGAATAATCTGGCGATCGATGAAGCCTGATCACGTGAATGTGCACACTTTCCAGTGGGATTACTAACATCTATCCAAGGAACATAGTACAACCAATACTATTATATGTGGATTACATAAAACCAACTGCGGTTGAACATCTTTTACATTAATGTGAACGTTACTTGGTAAACAAAAAGTGATGCAGATGACATTTTGTGTTCTACAATATAGCGAAACTATCAAATCAAGATGACCACACTAAAATCAATTCAGCATTACCGCTGCCCATCAAAAGTTTTGCTTCACTACACAGAACTTTTCAATAAATGCTTTTGATAAATATTTACTTTGTATTGTCTACATTTGTAAATAATTTTATAATTTCGCAGTCTGCTATTACGAGATATACTTACACATTTCAGATAATGTAATTCCCTGACATTTCACAACTTATTACCAAATTCCATGACAAGCCCCTGATTTCCTGACAAATTTTTAATTTCCTGACAATTTCCTGTTTTCATGATAAGAGCCAACCATGTGCGACCTCCCTTTAACAAACTTATTGCCGGCCTCCTTAGCATGGTCAGCAGCATGTCGGCCTACATGCAGGAGGTCATGGGTTTGAATCCCAGCACAGGCATGGATGTCTGTGTCACCTTCCTTTATTAAGCCTAACTGCCTAATACCAGTGAGGAGGGGGGGGGGGGGAATAAACCCTCTAAAATAAATAACAAGTTTATTATATTGTAATATATTGTGCTGATAACTCTAGAACAATAATGAAGAAGCAACGTATATGGAAACATTACAATATAAAACAAATAAATAAACTTAACAGTTTGAACATTAAATGTTTATAATGGAATGTTTATTTCCGTATCACTTAAGAGAGTAAGACCGTAACGAGAGTAAGACCGTAACACAGATAAACTCTCTTGGCAAATGTCACAAGAGGTCAATACATCATAGCTCGACTAAAAATGGGATGTAAAGTATGCCAACAAAGTAAATACAGCTTGCACGTAATTGTCAGAAATCTTTTCCACAGACGTTAATAAGGCATTATGTGGTGCAAGGGCATACATTTGATGTTGGGAATGTATATGCCACAACCATGTCAAACTGCAGCAGATACTTACTCATGTGTTTCGTTGTGTCTGTTTAGTTGACATAATTTTTCACTCCAAGATTCATATGAAAATATTAAGACCAACAAACTGATATGCTTAAGATAGAACACGTGCTTGAGTGTACATACCCAACAACACATAATTGTATCTGTATATAGGTTTTAACTGCTTGTGTAATTATGTAAGTACTAAATATAGTATGAACATTTATGGAAACAAGTCTTGTAATTTTAACTTCAGTTCAGTTCCAACACATGCCAGACAGATATCCTGTGCAGATCTCGGAAGCATTTTTGCTTGATTTCACTGATATTTTCTCTATATTACTTTGTTCTACTATGGTTTCACTTTTTCCATCAACAGGGATCCATAATTTAATTATGTAATGTTGATACTATCAGGCCATCACTTCTGTATAAACAGCAGTATTTTTAATCAAACCCTACCTTGTGGACAAAGCAATCAGAGCAATCAATATCAGTTTGGTCGTGTATAGTGCTCTTTTGTAGCATTCGTTAACACCAGCCTTGCAACAATTAAGATTTCCAAATATGTTACTGTACCTGTTTCTGTATTTACGAATTTTCTCAGGCGGACAATCAGTTTAAACACCCTAATTCTGTACAATTATATAATATATAAAATAACACACAAGACAGCTGACAAATGACCTAATTTGCACAGTGCACTGGCTGAATTGTTTGTTTTGTTTGTAAGCAATTGGGAATAACTTTCCACTGTTGCCCACCTAGGCAGCACTAATGCAAATGGCACAAGTTAATGCCAATACTTAAAAGTAGACAAGCAGTGTCCAGTAATGGTCTCTAACATATCTGTTAGAAGTCAACTGTTTGCCCTGAAACCTTCTTTGGGGCAAGACGTTTTTTCCCATTTCTAGTGTCAGAATATATCCCACTGTCGTGTGGAGATGTAGTGTCTCAAGGCAGTGTTCTATCTCTACGAACCGTTCAGGCAGGTTATGGTTTGTGCCTCCTAGGTGGATGTACTTTGTATATTCGAGGCCTAGAAGTGCCGAAGCGGTAAGGACAGCACACCCTCAACCTAGCTTCTAGGTACTTGTTACTGAACTGGCATGCAGGTTTCTCGTCAATAGGATTGTCTCTATGAGACATTCAGTGATGACCCTATTATTGTACTGTTAAGATTCTGTACGAAGATATTCATTCCTAAAAAGGACAGCAAAAACTTATACTGTGACGTGTCTGCTGACTCTGCACAGTTACGACAGATAGATGGTGTTGCCTCGAACTGTCCCTATTCAACCGTGGCTAATTATAATGGAGAAGCTGCAAGCTCTTTCGTCACCTGATAGATGAATTACAACTGATTTTAAGTCCGGATAGCTTCCCTATATTTATACTTTCTTCTTTTTTTGTGAAAATTAATGACAAATCAGTCAGATCTCAGTTTTGTTTATTAATTACTCACGACGTAACAAACAAAGCTCAACACTTGTGGTCAGCCGCAAACACAGCAGGTCATGTTGAAAAAAAAAACTATGACGCCAGCCTGCCAAACTTCTGCTGGTGTCGTTGAGTATTTGCCCACAGGTTTCTCGTCGGTAAAGGTCTGAGTTCAGTACTACAATTTGAATTATTTTGCACTCGTAATACCTGGACCGTAACCCACTAAGGGTTATAACAACCACTTTAAATTATGATAACACAAAGTGCTAAGCACACCTATTCTTTTAAATAATCAGTTACATTCTTATCACATTAAATTAAACAAAGGGGACTTTATTATTGCCTCTTCTACTGATGAATACATCCCCAAGGATTTACCTCCTCAAGCCAACACTCGCCTGCCCATCTTCCACTACACTGCTCTCAACCGCCATGATTGGATCCCGCAGTATAAATCCTTGATACACCTCACATATGATTAGCATTCTGACAAATTATAATAAAAATAAATTTTATCAAACAAGTATTTCCATCAAAGATGAATTAGAAATGAAGAAACAAACTACAGCATGGCATAAAAAATACATAGGCTGTGTGCCCGTGCATGTCATACTACTTAAGCCAGTTTTCACAACCATAAAATAAGCTTTAAGATTACTGAAAGCCCAGAAAAGTATACTCAAGCATGCAATGTACTCTGAATTCTAATTGTAAGTGGACACTATCCATGGACATTTAGCAGTCTTTAAATAAACTGTATCAGCTGAAGCATGGCAATAGTGCTTATCTGTGAAATCAAGCATTTAATGATTGCACTAAGAGGACGAGCATTAGAAAGTTTTTGTAAGATACATTTTTTTGTCCTATTTAATTATATTTTATCAAAAGTTGCAACTTTTTACTCTCAAATACATTTGTCAAAGAAATAAGGGTAGTGCCACCCCCTTTCTATGCAATTGAGGTGTGTTACATGTACAAATCCTTCATGCTGTTATTGCTTTCTGTACAACAATTACGTAACCAAAAATTTGTTTCTGTGAAGAAAGTAAATTCTAAATATTACCAGAATTGTTCATATTTTCTCAAACTTTGGAATCATCTGCAACTTTTCCTATGTGAACTGGACCATGGATTCCCTACATTAAACATTCTATTTTCACCTCAGCAAACACCTGTTAAAGTTTGTCAGTATGTTTTAGATACATGTTGTATACTGTATATTATATCTTACGGTTACATTTTATCAAATACAAGTGCAAGAAATGTGCAAAATTGGAGCAACATAATTTTAAAGAAATAATAATTATTTTGTTAATTACCAGGATTTAAAGATTTAGATTTTACATTACGAATTTCAAAATACGAAATAATCCAGAGAACTTTCCTTCTTACTTTTTGCAGTGGTGTTAATGTTTAAAGAAACAATTGAACTAATGCACACCACTGTGCAATTGATTAATCTGTTGTAATTTGCATTGCATAATATTACATGTTAAAAGGTTCATAGTTGTGTTTAAAAAGTAGCTGGTAAGACCTTTATGTCTTGTCGACAGCGAGTTCATTAGAGACTGTGACACACAACTTATGGCAAGAGCTGGAAAAGGGGTCTGCCATAGACCTTATTAAGAAATCATCCCAGCATTCGCCTGTAGCAATTTCGGGAAACTATGGAAAACCAAAAGCCTGCAGGTTGGTCAGAGCAGGGGATCGAACCCGGGTCCTCCTGAATGTAAGTCCAACCAGTTACTGTTGCACCACCTCACCTGGTTTTAAAAAGTAGACAAAAGTGATTTTCCAGTTTAATAATTTGTAACATTTCCTCCTATTTGAAGCCACAAAAACATGACAAAACCTTAAATTCCAGAAATAAATTGACTGCTGGGCTGGGTCCGCTGAAATGTGTTGCGGCAGGTTAAGAATCAACTATTATTTTCAAAACTGTATTCACCATGTACACAAGATTCTACAACAGTGTACTTCAATACAAACTTTTCTCCAATAAAATGTTATAGCTTGAAGTTTCACATATCCAGTGAAACCACGGAAACATTGTGCAAAAGTTTAGTGCTTTGGGCATAGGAGCGATCGAGTCATGTAACCTTTATCTCTCCTACACTTCCAAACCTCCAACCTATAGAACAGCTCCTAGAAGATGATGCCTTTCAGAGCGCTGCCTACATAAGAGCAGTAATGATAGCAAGGTGTTATGCAGAAGGCATCCAGGCCACAAACATAAAGAACAGATAAAAACAAGTTCCTAAATTATTATACATTAAAACTTCAGTAATTACTAGTTGAATAAAAAAATGTAGTGGTAGCACATATGTAAGAAGGTTTGACAGGTACAGAGCCCTAGCAAATATAATTTAACATGTACATATCCCTCTCCTTGCTCAAGCCAAGGCTCCATGGTAGGCAGAGCCCTAGTGATATTTTTTACTGCTGTAATACTTTGCTCTAGTTGATAAGGGTATGTAAGGATAGGTTACGTTATCTAACAAAACTAACTTAACCTAAACTAACTCAACATAACGGAACCTAAAAATTTTTTTTTGTTACATGGGGCTACTTCTAACGTCTCCAGAAACAATTTTCAACGGTAAACTGTATCTTTAAAATTAATAGTTGAGCTAGACACGATGAGTAGTACGTAATTCTTGAAACAAAATGATAAAAAAGTCACAACTGCTGTGTGTAGATGAGATGGTATTATTACTGGTACCAGTATATTTCAGGTTTCAAGTTTGTTGAAGTCAGAAAGTTCTTTCATTGTAATCGAATTTATGTGTATAAACTCACAAATATGTTCAGCTTTAAAAAGGATCAACCATGGCTGCCAAATGTATTCAACTAAACAAGTTGAAGTCCTCTAGAGTGACCGCGACCTATGTTTAGGCATCAGAGTTCAACATGAGACTACTACAATGGGTGTAAGAAAAATTAACTCAAATGATAGCATATGGCATTATATAAATACTGTAGGAGCCCCGTTCTCAGTTACGAGACCACATACAAGGGGCCACGACCCCGCAGAGCATGGCAGCTGCATTGAGGGTGGTTCAGACCAGTTACTTTGACAGTTTACACGGCTGCCACAGACTAGATCTGTAGTCCCTGAGAGGATTGACTGTAAGCTGCAGTAGATTACTAATAGTCATATCCCATCAGTTCACATCACAGCACAATGCAAGGACAACACACTGCCTACCATAACATCTCTGTCGATGCTCACCATTCACTGTCACATTCTCATTCAGTCACTTCTCCATTGTAGGGCTTCATGTCACGTCATCCATCAGGATATGCAGATACCTACGGGTGTCCAGTCAAAAATCTGCACTCGGGGTACGACACCCTGCTCTCTGGTACCCTCCCCATGTGTTATTTATTTTCATCCACTATCACAACAGCAAGTGTGTCCATCAGCAAAAACAAGAGTAAGATGACAACAAGCATTTCACATTTCACATGACAATATAGGAAGAAGAATCTCCTGTGTATAGACATGCTACTGCACAGATACATCTAATAACCTTGTCTCAACATTGTAATGAACACCCCAACCAGACAAACACCCTCCCTCACTGCAAAGTCGCAGAGTGGCAGGTGTTTAGGCAGCAAGTTGAAGGTGGGCACCAGCTCTAAGAAATGTTACAGTACTTGTGGCATCGATGAGCATGAAGAGTGTGGTGACACTACATATGCACTACAATAGCCAGACCATGCTGTTGTCACTTCAGCCACATACGACTACACTCCAGCAAACATTGCACTTGGTGTCAACAAGAAGTCTAGTTCAGTTTTGACACCAGAAGTGTATCTCAACTCTAATTCAGCCACTCAAGACTTCAACACAAAGCAGTGATGGGTCCTTTCTCTTCTGTCACTAATTTTATATAGCTCTTCTTAATAACAAATCATAAATATTAGTGAATTTATTTCACTGCATAAGTTTACAGTCTTTTAAAGAAATAGACTACATTTTGTCATGTATTTTACACTGATGGTTGGAATAACGCAATAAGAGTGGCCATAAAGTTTACAAGCTACATTCTAAGACTATAACATCATTAGGTATTTGCAACACAGATAAACACTTTATTTTTTAACGGTTATCAATGTAATGTTAAGAAATATCGGAGAGTTGAACAAAAATTGTATTTCACACATCTGGCAACTGTTTTTTCACTATAGACTATTGCATGTAACATTAACAAATATTAATTTGTTATTACTATTAATGTGAGAATTTATTTACATTTTGGACAAAAGTTAATTTATCAATAGTTTACACACTAATTCATTTAGTAACTAAATTTTAATACTGCTTTTATAACAAAAATTACATTCTAACATTGTAGTGCTGTGTTACTTAGGAAGTCCAGTCACTTTTAATACAGAAAAACCGGGTGATTAGAAACACTGGGGTACTGTTTTAACTTGCCTACCTAAAAACAGAATTTTTAAACAGAATTAATACAGAAAATTTAACTTTAAAATTGTGTTTCTATTCACCCCAGTATTTCTAATTACCCTGTTTTACGGTATGAAATAAAATAAATTTATCAACTGGAGGGCTTCATTCAGTTACATTTTAATACTTTTCGTCTAAAAAAATATAAAACATTATACATAAAATGATCTAACCTTTTGTGGTATATGCAGAGGCATGGTAGCCTTGCTATGGTGTCACCTTGTTGGAGATCTTCGAAACAGATGACACATTCTCCCTTATCTTCAGTCAGGACATCCTCTGCAATGAAACAACCAACAAAATTACATACAGTAACATGCAAAACAAAATTAACGATAAAATAAAATATCTACACCTTGCACATCAAAAATGCACAAATAAATACATATTAAAGTTAAAATAATATCTAATCAGAATGTCTAATGTAGAATAAAAATAAATTTGATTTAAAAAGTTACCTTTAATCTCATTTTCCAAACAAAACTCAATATAGATAAGTGAGATTTGGCATAGCAAACATACAATGAACACTGTCATCTGCCATGTATTTCTAAATCCATAAATGTGGCCCCTGCTAAAACTACAGTGATTACATGACTGTAATATTTCCACAACATCAATCAACAACAAAACACGAGTTTCATTGGAGCACTGGTTGTACATAATGTTTTCTTTTGTAGGGATGGCAGTTGTGTTGACCAACGCAGTCAACGACTGAAAGGACACCCAGATTGTGTATGTAGTGTGCGAGGGCTTAAAACGTAACAGTTAAGCATCAAATATAGGATCAGGCATACCAGTTAGAACAGAAAAAGATTAGTTACAGGCATAACTGGTTTTGTATTGGGCAGTCGTGCACTGTAAACATGCCATCCAGAAAAATTGAAGAGGTTTGGAAAGAATACAACAAGTTTGAAAATTATGTGTTGAGAATGGAGCACTATTTTAAAGACAATGAAGGAAAAGACTAAGACTGGTGTAGTTTGTTTTTAACACTTATCTGTTCAAAAATGCAGGTGTGTGCTAGATAAACCAGGGACCAAGTCCTGTTAAAAATTTGACGAAGATTTTGTTGATATTACGCACTTAAGAGGATTGTCAAGGCGGAAAGAGTTACATTGTTAAGATGGAAGCAGAAAGACGGGGATAGTGTGTGTCTGACTATGCAGTGGCCACTGTCAATGTCCTGTGACTAAAAACAGTTTCTAAACAAGGTGCTACACTGACAGATTTGTTAGTGGGTTACGTTGTGACAATATGGTTCAGCAACTGTTGATGAAAGTATAATAGGCAATTTTGATAGTTAAGCAAAATTTAGTATATTTGAATTAACGTTATATGTAATTCATTATAATAATTAGTACAAAATTCAATGTAAAGCATTCTGACTGAGAAGAAATATGTATTCTCTTTGGAGTATTTATTATAAAAAATATATATATATTATAACTACAGTATAATATTTAGTATAAAATTTAAGGTAAGTTATAGAAAAGAAAAGGTTAAATTGTTCCTATTTCTGTCTGGCCTATTTAGAAGCGTGGGCAGGCCGCGAGCAGTGATTAGCTAGAGAGAGGTTTAGGTGGGGAGAGTGCAGGAACCCACATAGCTACGCTTTCTCGAGGACAGGGACTGGAGCTGGGATGCCTTAGAGCCCGGTTGCATCAGTGTCATGTCCCCAACTTTGCACTGATTACTTAATAATTTCTAAATATTTAAGGACTTGAGTCTGGACTGCCCCAATGCATAGATGTGCAGGCACCACGTCAGGAAATTATAACTGTTAAATTGAGGGACTTGAGTCCAGGTTTTGCGATTGACCAGTTGCAGTGATACCCCACTTGGATCGTACTCACCCGAAATGAGCCACACACACTCTTTGAGGAACTTAAATAGTTAATTGGGAATATTATTTCAAAAAATTTCCTGCATTCTCCTCTATTTTTCTCAGGAAGTCTGGCCCACCTATATAGTTGACTAGCCAGCAACTTGATTTGCAGCTTCAGTAAGCAAGGAAATGGGGAGAATGGAAAATAGAAAGCGGCCAGCTTCAAAAGTAATCTGTATTTCTAAACAGCCTTGGAAAATACACTGATAATGGAGGCAGCACTAAGACAGTTGAAGAAATTTTGCCAAATGGTGACCACAGCCAAGCATCAACACATCAGGCCGACATATCATCTAAGGAATTGTGTGCAATCGAGGGAGGGAGGAGGGCATTAAAAAATAAGTGCACCAGCCTACAACAAAACTATGACTTTAGTAGACTGTAGAATAAGTGTTCTAGATACAATAGTGTTGAACACTATGCAGCAAAATGCCCATGTCAGTTATGAGTGTAATACTGAAGGACACATACGGAGGGCAAATAAAAGTAAAAGTGAAAATAGTACTCGTGAAGGTCAGGAAGCAAATGAGAAACAAGAGGAACAACTCAATGTGTTTAGCGGAAGGACAATAATAAGTGAAGATTTGACAGAGCTCCTGAACATAGAGATTACTGAAGGCTAAATGGGCAGGCATGAAAAACTGTGGCTTACAGGTTGGAATTTACATCAATGATCAGCTGAAGAAGACGTTAAGTGATACAGTGGCATCGGTCTGCTCCGATTCAACATATAAGCGAAAGTTTGGATCTTCAGGGTTAAGCAAATCTAATGTATTATCTTACCTACCTACTCAGGTGAACCCTTACCAATTCTAGGAGAGTGAATATGACCTGTAAAATATCAGGACACTGTTAGGTTATCAGTGGTAAAGGTGAATGGTAATGGAAAACAAATGTCTACTTAATGAGAAATTGGCTGTGTTAACTAAAACACGATTGGCTAGAGATTTTGGGTTATATCAGCAAACCATCTATCACAATGGTGAATCAGTTTAAACAAATATAAAGAGAAGAGCTGATTTAAGAGCTAAAACTGAGGTTTCATGCCACCTTCCACGAGAACTTGGCAACGATTAAAGGTTGGGTGCAGCAGCAGTGTTCCATAAAGTACAGCTAGTACCATTTGCCACAGAGGAGGCGATAGAACAAGAACTACATGGGATGGTACAAAATGGCATTATTTCCTCAGTGAGAAAGTCAAAATGGGCAACCTCCGCAATGTTTGTGCATGAGTGTGTGTTTAAGGACGACAATTTATGCACAAATTTTAAAGTGATGTTAAACCCAGTGGAGGAAATAGAGCACTACCCTTTGCCAACCTCAATGGAGGTGTTTAACGTGCTTTCAGGAGGTAAGGTATTTTCTGATATTGACTGACTTGTATTCTGTGAATTCCCAGCTGACAGTGGATACAGACAGCTAACCTTTAACAATAAATAACCGCAAGGACTATATCGGTTTACAAGGTTAACATTTGGACTGTCAAGTGCTCCAAGTACTTTCCAGGCAACTGTAGACCAAATCTTGGCAGGTCTCCGTGGTGTCATAATGACATACTGGTAGTAGACACGAGTAGGAAGGATGGGTATCTGAAGTTATATGCAGCACTAATGAGACTAGCAAAATTTTATGTATGAGTTAAGGACGCTATCTACCGCAATTTTCATCTCCATTTTTTTAAATTTTTTATTTGTACCAGATATTTTTTTTTCTTATTTAAGACACAAAATGTGACTAAATTTGACTCTTGTGAAATTTTTTTATCTCTCATAGTTTTCGCATAATGGCTTGTTAGTCATATTTTTGTATGTTTCCGTTTTAACGACTACACTAAAACCAACTGATATACCAAACTCAAAAAAAATCACAGTGGATAAAGACATTGCACGCTACAATGACATGCTCATAAAATTAAAGAATAAAAATTATTTGAATTTTAAAAAATTGCTGAAACTGAAAAAAAAATTAAAAAGTTCAATATATTTTTTTTTAAATTACAAATAATATTTTTTTTTAATTTTATGATCATGTCATTGTAGCCTGCAATGTCTTTATTCACTGTGATTTTTTTTGAGTTTGGTATATCAGTTGGTTTTAGTGTAGTCATTAAAACGGAAACATGCAAAATATGACTTTAACAAGCCATTACGCGAAAACTATGAGAGGCAAAAAAAATTTCATAAGAGCCAATTTTAGTCTCATTTTGTGTCTAAAACAAGAAAAAAATATCTGGTACGAATAAAAAATAAAATAATGATGATGAAAATTGCGGTAGACCGAGCCCTAAGAGAACGTGGTAGATAATTCAACGGTAACAGCATTAACCTATAACTGTAGTTTTCTTGAAGCCAATTTGCGAAAATTAAACAATAACAATCCTAGACAATAGTTTTAGCAAACATTTTAAACAAAATTGTTTCCAGTGTTACGAACTTCTGAGGCACAATCTCCGACGCCGGAACTTCGTGCATTTAACTGCGGTGCAAGAGATCAAGCGTAACCAATTAGTAATTCTGGATAAATATTTACTCACAAAGTTGGCAAATACAGTTATTTAGGATTGTCATTGAGAAATTTATCCACATTGGCTTCGAAAAAGCGTAGAAATCAATTAATGTTTTCAGCGTTTATTTATCTACCACGCACTCTTAAAGCAGACAAATGCAAATGTTTTCGTGAAATTAATGTTTACGTGAGTAACTAGCCGTAGGCTCATGGTACTCAACCAACAAACGAAAAAAATGAGAGCCATCATGGAAACACGTACACCAAGGAATGTGAGTTAGCTATCATCATATTTGAAACATCTACAATTTTATGGAAATATTTTTTGCCCAAACCTTTAAGTGTGCTTTTTTCTTCTACACGAATGGTTGCAGAATCAGAAGGAATGGAAGTGGACAGAAGATGGTTTTAGGAAAAGCAAGTATCTACAGTCGAAGTGCCCAATCTTGGTACTGTATGCCCCACAGTTGCTAATTACAGTACCGTCAGAAGCAAGTGCCTACAAAGTGGAGGCTGTTAGCTCACATTATGCCGGAGCTCTGCTAATTGCATTCGCATCAAAAACACTGGTCCAGTAAGAGGCAGCTTACAGCCAGGTTGAGTGGAAAGCACTGGGTTAATATTTGCAGTGAACAAATTTCACTTTTATCTGTATGGAAGATTGTTTTCTTTAGTGACAGACAATCATTCCTTGACCACCTTGTTTGGTAGCAAGAACACACCGCTGATGGTTGCAGCAAAAATACAATGTTGGGCTCTCCTCCTGGCAGTGTATCAGTAGGAATTCAAATACAAAAACATGAATGATACAGATAGCTAATGAAATGGACTGTCTAGACTGCCAGTGCACTAAAAAAAACCAGTCTAGGATTTGCAAAATGCTGAGGATGAGTCAATACTTTTCTTTGTCCTTCTACTACTCCTAATTTAAACTAACAAAAGGAACACGCATTAGATTAAATTACCAGTATTTAGTAATCCAATACAAATCCTAAATTAAAATAAAAGATAAAACCATCTGAAGTCATTCTACAATTGATTTACAATCAAAAGCTGGCATTCTAAAAATAATAATAATTTAAACGGACACACATTCAACAAATAATT
>PNEQ01028151.1:35316-50379 GCA_003012365.1 Medauroidea extradentata
GGGGGGGGGGGGGGCGCTAAATGACCAGGGCAGAACATGATCTAATAGGCTTATAATATATTTAACGTGTGTGTTTTCTTGTGTGTGTATTGCGCTGTATTAACTTTTTACGATGCTGAACCAAGAGTGAAACTAATTTTCGGTGAGATGAAGAGCAAGGTTTTCTGACGTATGAAATCATTATCTTGACTTAGATTAATGCCATGGGAGGGGGGTATGTGTGTTTACATCAGTGTTCTCCCCAGGCCCATTTTACTGGGCGCCCCACCCGGCTAGTATTCTTTACCATCCGGCTAAGAAACAGACATCCCTATCATCATCATCAAGCTTATTCCACGACGCACCCAGCTGGTCTCGTGAACCACCCAGCTCTAAATTTTTTCTGGGGAGAACACTGTACATATGTGTGTATACAAACACACGCATGCATTCATTTTAACCCAATTTAAAAACCAACCAGACTGTTTCAAGAAGTTTTGGAAGGAAATCACATCACCCACAGCTCATCCCTTTTGATACAGCCCATGTGCTCAACCAACGACTTCTGATAAATGAAAACTCCACTACGTTTTTCACCTTCGGGCAGGATCACATAGCGTATGAGAGAAGGACCATGGTGAAGTTAGGCCTAGCCCATTGCTTGATTAGCGAGACATGCCCATCGCCCGTCCGGCCCGACAAACAAATGAAGTGAATGTGAGACTAGTGCGGAGCAGCGACGGAATGGCAGGGGTAACAACAGTTCCCCGAGAAAACCTACCGGCCAACCGCAACATCCATCACGTTTTCCCACATGAGTCATTCCATATAAAATCCACTAGTCAAGGTTGCTGCATGATTTTTGATTTTCACAATTTTTTTAGGTTTTTCAGACATACTAACTAGAGCACAAAATATTATCTTTTAAATATTTAGTGTTTAGATGTATTAGATACAATGGTGCACTAAAATTTGCCTTTTTAGTATTCTTTGTAATGGCCTGTCATTACATACATTTACACACCTCCAGTTTGTATAATATTTAAAATGTTAAAAAACTTAGCAATTTGAACAGCAACAAAACAATAATTACTCATTTTTTAAATTTTTCTCCCAAAATGACTCAAAACAAAACTATTTTCCTGTTACTGCAATCAATACTGAAAGGAATATACCTCACATTTTTCCAAATTCTTTTTATCATCAGTCCTACATTAAAATATTTAACCTCAAAAATGGCAAATTTTAAACTTTTCCATAGTTCATGAATTCTTTAAAATGGATTTAAAAACAGGTTGATATTTTCCCAACACTAATAATTATACTAGGCTACAACTAGAAAAAAATATCAACCTTGGTTCTGCCCTCCTCCATTATTTAAAAAAAATTGAGACTATCAAAAAAACTTGACTTTCTTTGCATAATTATAGAGGTTATGCAATCCACAAATAACTATGATTTTGTAAAAGCAATACCTATATGTTTGAAAGCCAAGTCTTTTAGTTTTAAAATGAGATCCAGATTGGCTTTTTGTGAATTAGGTAATTAATGACAGACAATTACAAAAATTACTAAGATGGTAAATTTTAGTGTACCATTGTATCTAATAAATAATAATGCATATATCTAAACAACTGACACCAAAATCTTTATTAAAAAATTTGTTTTGCACTCTAGATAGTATGTCCCAAAAATCTACAAAATGTTTTGAAAATCAAAAATCAAGCAGCAATTCAACATTTACAATTTTGTTGATTTAAAATTAAATAATCCACACACAAAAAATCTGGGACAGATCTCGCCAGGAATTGAACCCGGATCACCTACGTTGGAAGGCAAGAGGTCTGACCCCCCCCCCCTCCTGCCCATCCATTGCAACCCCAACTACTTACCAATTCAGTTTTTATTTTAATTTACTTACATTATTTTGCAAATTATGCTATCTTGTCTACTACAAACATTTACATATGGTTATAAATCATTTGTTAAGAAAATGTACTGGTTAATAACTAATATACTATTGTGAAATTTTCACATAGTACTTTCATTAATGTGACCAATTTGGACAGAGATGTTTCAAAACAAAGAACAATAAGAAACATACTGCATCAATTCTCAGCAGATGCAATTTATTACAACAGAAAGTTTTACTAAATACAACAGGAAAAAATTTAAAGAAAAATGAGTTAAAATAATAGTGCAAATATCATCACTTCCACACAGTTCAATATTACATTGACAAGTTGTGATATAACATTTATGCCAACTGTATAGGTACAGAAACGAAAACAAGTATGGTGTTGCCTATAACAATAAGGTCTACGACACAACTGGAGATTGTTAATGGTTGGTGCGAAACGTAGGTTGGCACAGTGGGTGGTGGTATAGCATATAGTTATAGGTTATAGGTAGCAGAAATAATTGAAGTTGATAATACATTTGGGACCTGAATTTCAACGTCATACTGTGTGTTTGAGAAAATTAGAAATCAAATGAGGCTTAATAATGTTATGTTAACATTAAACATACCTTATCCATATACTGTAATTTGACTGGTCGGTTATACAGTACTTAAGGGCAGGCTCGATCCCTAGGTTCAGTGTGGGAGAGATACGGATTTCAATGTAAAATTGAAAGTCGCTTTACGCATTCAGTTTTCATGATTTAACTTTCAAACAAGACCTGTAATGCAGATTTTGAAGACTACTAACTCGCTATAAGACGGAAAAAAAAAAACTATTTTAGTTATAAAAAATGCATTAAATCAATAGCTTAAATATTAAAATCGCTGTGCGTTTCAGGCTATGTAGTTTAGTGGATTAAATATTATATAGCGAATTCCGTTACGATTAAACACATAAATAAGTCAGTGGTAGCGTAACTGTATCTCATCTAGGAAAAGTGTGAGAAGTTTTAGCGTTAATTAAATATTCGCAGAGTAATGGGTCGTGTACTGGGTGGTGCACGTGCATACAGAGGGGAGCGGGGAAGCTTAGCGGGCGGGCGTAGTTGCCACGTCTGTTATCATCACGAGGAGCGACCTTGAGCAGTATCTGCGCGGACTCATCTGTAATTCTATACCTACGCTCTACACTACAAGGAAGTCGGGGGCCACGTGTGAACGTTGTTGTTGCGATGTGTATCAGAAAACGATCCACAACGGAAAGAGCGAAATGTAAAAACAAACTACTACCATTATACCTATAGTAAACTGAGGTCTGTCAAAAGGAAAATACAGAATGTTCATGTAGCTAAATTTGCCGGGCATATAGCATGAATTAACGTTTGGATGTATGAACTGCGACAGAATTTCACCATGTCTTCAGGTAGATAAGCGTGTAACGGTTGTGGGTTTTACTATACATCAGAGACACAGTAGGCCTAACCGCGCAGTTCTATAGGATCTATATTTGAAATGAGTAAGGTGTTGAAGTACCGAACGAGTAGTGGTTTTATTGTTTTTGTGTAAGACAGCAAATGCATTTATAAAGTAAATGTTGATAGTAAATAGATCTATTACAAACTATATTTCATGGGCGAGATCTTAAATTATGTTAGTCGTAATTATCATGATACTCCAGATTGTCGGAAGAGTGACGTAGGTTTCATACTCAAGCCAGATTCATTCCATAAGTCTTCATTAAGGGTATGTTTTAAAATACCTGTATAAGACTGTGTGTGTGTGTGTGTGTGTGCGTGTGTGTGTTTTATGTGCGTGCATGTGTGTTTGGTGTGTGTGTGTGTGGTGTGTGTGTGTGTTTTATGTGCGTGCATGTGTGTTTGGTGTGTGTGTGTGTGGTGTGTGTGTGTGTTTTATGTGCGTGCGTGCGTGTGTGTGTGGTGTGTGTGTGTGTGTGTGTGTGTGTGTGTGTGCACCCACCGCTATATATTTTTCCGCCTGGTATAAGAAGAAAAAGGCGCACGTATAAAAAACTCGTGGCTGTCATTTAGTTCTTTTGGTTTTCTGGTATGCAATAACTGACCTGAGAATTACTTTAATTGATTAAGAAATTTCTTAAATGAACTCCATAACCATTTACTGGATAAATAAGACAAGATTATTGTTTTGTTGTAATATTTACACTATTTTGTATATAAATAGCAGAAAGTTCTTTCTAGACACAAGTTAACTGTAACTAAAACTGTGAACTTTGCAAAATGTATTCTATAATATTTATGTATCATTATTTTAAAAATATTTAATATATTACGTTTATACGTCTCACCTGAAATACACATTTTTTGACTAATGCGAAAAGGCAGACCTAAAGGTAAGAAAGTTAAAAATACAACTTCCTGGATTCTTCTATTTTAAAGTTTGTGAAGTAATTTTTTTCTTACACCAAATTGTTTATTTACTAGCTTGAAAATTATTACTCTTTTTCCCCGTACATGTTCAAAAATAATTTCTTAAGAATCTATACACCTATCACGCTTGGTTTGTTACTGTTGAGCTAACACAAGCTGGTAGTTCGTGACAATGGTATCTTTGACGTGTCTTGGAAAATGCGAATAAGTGCCGTTTCTGAAATACATGGCTAACTTTTTTAACTGGCAGGCCAGTATCGGTGACCATATAGTGAGAAACATTTTTGAACACTAAAGTGGTTGTTCCATGTCATTAAACCGCACCTCTGTCACTCTTTCCTAATATTATGTCAATAAAAATATATGTGTAGTTATTCGAAATTGATGTTCGGAGTTGTTAAATTGTTTTCACATAACACTATCATAAAAGTTTACAGATATTTGTTCTGCATCACTGTACCAAACAAACATTTAAGAAAATACGAAGCAGAAAAATAAGGAATATCTTTAATTTTTGTAATAGCTAGTTTATTCTGGTTGGTATGCAGGTTGTTCACGTATGCTTGTTTGTGAATTCTGATGTTATCCCTTGATTTAGTTTTTTTTAAATGCTAAATGAATGAATGAATTAATTAATAAAAAAATGCATTCCTAATTTTTTATCTTGCAGATTCGCTTGAGTAGAGCATAAATAAAACAAAAGATGGTAACGTTAATTTCACACGTTGACTAACGATACAACTAGAACTTAAGCAATGATTTAAATAGTGTTCAATCAACCATGGACAGTCGTTAATGCTTAACACGTATAATTCTTAATGTCTATATTCAATTTTGTGTTTAACAGCGGAAATATAGTCACTTCTCGTTATAACGAAGTATCAAGAATCTTGGACGTCATCATGGATTCATTTGTGCGGGAACAGAATTTTCAATCCTAGTTACGTTTACCTCAAACTCCTTACAATGGAACACGATCATTCATTAAAATATACACACATTTGGTAATTGGAGTTAAAAAAAGAGGTGCGAAACTGTCTTTACTGTCAGTAGATTTTAGAATATTCTGCCTGCCTCTGTGAATACACAACACATAATGAAAAAACTGGCTATAACGAAGCAGCAACCGAGAAGGTTTGTATTACATCACGTGTTGATACCACACGAGACCTAAATACTACAATACATAATTTTAAATCATTAGTTATGTTTACAGGTTTGGCAGTACATCTCATACGTCAATATCTGAAGTTGGTGTTGATGAATGACACAAAACAATAGAAAAAGGAAATGTTTAAGCAGACGGCGTCCCATTTCTCTCTCTAATTGTGGATGGTGAATGAGGCATAGTAAGTTACAGACACAATTACAGTCAAGGGCGTCATTTATGGGGGGGGGGGGGGCAGGGTGGGCAAATGCCCCACCTGGATTTAGAATTTTAAGATTATAAAATTAATTTTTGTATTTGGTCATTTAAATAATGCTAACTTAAGCACATGAAACTGAAGTTTTATTATAAAAGTTTCTAATTTATACATACTTAATAAAAAATGCTACAAGGTTACAGTTGCCGAAAAAAATCTTGCCCCCCCTTCCCTTACAAAAACCTGAAATGACGCCCCTGATTACAGTGCTACTTCTGCTGTAGTAAGTATAACTTATTACGTTCAGTCAACGAACTGGAACATGTTGTCAAACACTGCGTACTGCCTTGCTCAAGCTATTGTAATGGCTGGTATAAGAGTTAAGTCACACTGACAAGACTAACTAGCATTCAGTTGTGTACAATTTCTTCAGTCACCTCCAAAACGAAAACATCTAACAATGTTTAAAACAAACCTATATCAGAATTTACCTGTGTGACTCACATGTAAACGATTTTTCTCTTTTCCCTTAAATCCGTAAAGACAATGTCAGTTATTTATATAATTCCCATTGATTACTATACATTTGTTGCACATGAAAATCAAGTCTAATGCGACTAACTGTACCATGATCAATGTGCGTAATGAAATAATTCGTAAAGTTTAATTTTGTCAATAATTTAATACTGCATGCTTGACGTTTTGGCGCCCACAAAAATAGAAATAAGAGCTTGAAGCACAAAATGTGCAAAAATGGAAAATTGTAATTTTTTATTAATTTTAGTATGATATTATCTAGGCCTCTATAATAACTGAATTTAAAAAATACTCGCGTTTTCACATTAAAATAATTTTAATATCAGTAAACCTCTCGCGCAGAGATTTTCGGATCGTAAAATTATTTTCAAATCAAAACGCAAGTACTTTTTTTTTAATTGTGTTACAATAGGGGCCTAGATAATATCATATTAAAAATGATAAAAACGAAAGTTTTCCATTTTCGTAGATTTTTGTGGTTTCAAGTTCGTATCTTTCTAAAAACTATTTCTAATTTTTTACTCGAAAGTAAAGCATATTGCTATGTAAAGAAACGTCCGCTGATAAAATATATACTCGGCAAAAGAATCTAATCGAATTTTGATGAGTAGTTCAGATTTTATAGACGATTGAGTGTTTCGTTCGTCCGCTTGACACTGTACCTTTCCATAATACCCTTTAACGGCAACATTATAAACTAAACCAAAGAATTTTCGTCTTAAACTTGCACAAATAACTCAACTGCAAGTATTTTCTTTCTTCTTCTGGCTGAATGGTATGTTAACGTGTATTCAGCCACGAAAATCACTATCACTTGACTGTGCAAGTGTGACGGCTTACTGTATCACAGACTGCAGACTACTTCAACAGCATAAAGTGCAGGCATAGGTTGCGCTTCGTTTGCTGGTTGCCGACAAGACAAGAATTAAGTTTATACGCAATTTATTAATGTGTTTAAAACATAATTTACTTTTTCTTATATTTATGAAGTCTGAATTTAACTTTATTCCAAAATTTTTTATATTTTTTTTTATTTAATACATACTTTTGAGTCGTAATGACAGTAGTTTCCAATTTATAAATTTAAAGGTTTTTAGACTTTCTTTGTTTCAGGCCGTGATAATAGCAGAGAATGAAGCTAAATTATTGTTTCTTGGAGCTAGGAATAAATACTGCTGTACTTGTGACGGTATTGAATCAACTGACTCTGATATAAGGTCACGCACATGTTACAAAAACTGAGATTATAATTAACTATCAACTGCAATGGAATAGGACATAATCTTAAGCGTCTCCATACACAAATTAGTGTGTGAAGGTTTTGTTGATTGCCTCGTAGAAAATGCTACATGACTCATTACAAATAAAACTAACGAATTCAGCTGAGTTTTATGTGAGTCTCCTGGTCATATTTAATGCTGGAAATAGGATCAATTTTTTCGCAACTGGAATCATTTCAAATAAGTTGTTAACGTCAGTGGACTAGAACTCTTGCGTGGTCATTCGTGAGTACTGAGCCTATTCAAGACCCTGACTGGTAGGAGTCCAGGACAGACTCACAAGATGTTGATCAAGCGTAAAATACAGCCCCGTGAAGCAGTCAAATGGCGTCTAGACTTGACTGCCCAAGCTAGAAACAACCCAAAAGACATGAAAGTGTTAGCTCCTCCAGATGAAGACTATGGACAAAATGTATTGGAACCTGAAGATACCGAAGCCATACAGCAAACATGCAAGCTTTTTGGTGAATCGTTGCAAGTTACTGTACAAGAATGAGACCAAATTGCTGTGCAAATAGTTGCACAAAGAGAAAGTAAAAAATGACATGATGTACGACAAGGTCGTTTGACATCAAGTAATTCGTGAGTGGTTTGCCAATGGGAAGATTCCATGCATTGTTGTAATTTTGTCAAGCTATTTCTGTACACCGCTAATATTGTAACACTATGGCTTTGGAGTATGGCATTCATAATGGATACATCACTATTAAGAGCTTTCAGGTAGACATAGTTTTGAATGTCGACAGGTGTGACATATTTATGAATTTCGTACGTGGTCCATTTGGTGCAAGTCTAGATTGTTTGGTTAGAGAGAAAAATACTTTGGTTGAGGTGAAATGTGCTCCTCCTAAGTCGCTAGGCCTAATGAAAAATGCTAGACAGAAAAAAAAAACTTATTTTTGGAGAGGACATCCATCAATACATCAAGAGTCGAAAAGACGCACCAATGCTCTTATCAAATGCAAGGAGCGCTGAAAATAGCTGAGCCAGAATTCTACTACTTTGTAGTGATGGCAGACAAACTGAGTCTTTGTACAGAAAATAATATTAAGGAATGAAACATTTTGAAGGCAGGAAATGATTCCAAAACTGGAGCGATGTTGGCAGAAATCGCAGAATCTATTTTCCCGGAAAAAAAATTGGAATGACTTCTGTGTTGCATGAGAGGAATAAAGTAGAGTAAGGTTGGTATGAGCAGAGAGGTCGAAAAGAATAGAAATGTAAAGAGGTTTTTATGTTTGTGTAAGTTTATACAAAAAGTGTACGAGAGTAAATAATAAAGTTTGCTTTTGATGGCGACACAACTTCCAATTGACAGTGTGTGCATTTTCATTACATTGCGTTACTGAATATTATAAGGAGACATATTTTAATTAAGTTCTTTGTGTAGACTATAGTGGACCTATTTCTGAAATATTGGAGCTTGCAAAAACAGTGTAACATAATTGTAATTATTGCATTAGTAGGCCTACTTGAATTTGCCAACGTGTACGATTTTATTCGAAACATTTATTTGTCTAATGATTGTCATGCTCGATCGACACTGTTTTCTATGTACATTGTAAATGTATTTTACGCATATTTTGTTTCAAATATGAGTGTGTTTGTTACAACTGACATTCTGTGCATATAGTATTATGTCGTAAAATAAGACATTTTAATTTGTAATATTTTAAATTGCTTTACTACTAAGTTGGTTACATATATCTTCTTGTCGCAATGGCATTTCAATATACCATATCATAAACTAAAACAAGAAGTTACCAGCATAACTGTTAAGACTACTTTCCTCAACGTGGGTGCAAATGAACACTGAAAGTTAAACTCTTTTATATAATCAAAAATATTATATGGTAATATCGATTTAGACATATGATACATGGTATGTACTAAAGATAAGTCAACTTGCTAAGTAATGTGCTCAGGGGCGTCATTTCCGGTTTTTCTTGGAAGGGAGGGGGGGGGGGCAAGGATTTTTTTTTTCGGTGACAGTGAGCTTGTTGTATCTTTTTTATTAATTAAGCATGTATAAATTAGAAACTTTAGTAATAAAACTTCAGATTTATGTGCTTAGGTTAGCATTATTTTAACAACAAATACAAAACATATATTTTATGTACTTAAAATTCTAATTTCAGGGGAGGGGGCATTTGTCCCCCTACCCCAACTCCCCTGAATGACGCCCCTGAATTTGCTATTAACCAGTTTAATATATTAGGGAGAAATATTTCTGAGATGTTTTTTAACATAAAGATAAATAAATACACAATATTAAAGACAGCACTGTGTGTAGTATATGTGTACCAAATTTGGTGAAATTCTGAAAAATATTTCCTAAGATATGTGATAAGTACTAAGCTGAAAATATAAATGCCCACCATTTTGAAAATAAGCACACAAGATGAACAAAATCCATAATATTCAAGTAAGATTTGTATATACCAGTATATATGTGTATCAGTTTTGTTGAAATTCTAAATTACTGTTCCTTAGGTATCTAGCTTTATCGAAAAGTGTTTAAATGGCAGCCATGTTGTAAATATGAACATAGCGCTAACTATATTTTAAAAATTCAAATCAAATTACAAATAATGATATGTGTACAAAGTTTGATGAAATTCGGTCCACTGGTTCAAAAATTTTTAGGGCACACACACAGACAGAAGGGTGATCTCATAAGCTTACTTTTTCCTTCAGAAAGTAGACTGAAGTTATCTATATACTTTATAACCCTGTTTTTCTCATATTTATATACAAGTAAATTTTATGAATTACTGCAAGGCATGCATAGGAGATGCAGCACAGACAAATTATGAAAAACCTGGTTTTGTTTTGTTTACGATTGTTCTTGAAATTAAATAATTGATCTTAAATAATTTATTTTCACAGGTTGTGTTATCTTTACAAACGAGGGACATTAGTGGACTTTTTTATGTTTGATAATTTACTAAGGATGTATACTGCTGGCAGAGCGCCAAATTTAGTTTAAATCGATCAAATAGTTTCGTATAAATTACCCTAAACCCAAAATACTTAAAATTGCCGCCATTTTAAAATTCTGAAACAAAAATCACTACATTAATGTATTTGATGTTTGTCGCCATAACACTAATTTAAAATAAAATTTTTACGGGAATTTTTGAGTGGTTTTAGAACCATGGGCGTCATTTACTGGGGCAGGGGGACAAATGATCCCTCCCCCCTGGATTTAGAATTTTGAGTATACAAAATACATTATTTTGTATTTTGTTGTTTAAATGCTAACCTAAGCACATAAAACATAAGTTTTATTACTAAAGTTTCTAATTTTTACATGCTTAATTAATAAAAAAAGATGCAACAAGGCCACTGTTACCGAAAAAAAATCCTGCCCCCTCCCCTCACGAAAAACCTGAAATGACGCCCGTATTTAGAACTATAGCATCAAATATCTAATAAATCTTATTCATACTGCCTTGTAAATAGGCGAATATATTATGAATGTTTCTAAATTGAGTGAAAATAGTTTGTACCTTAAGTATATAAAAATATTAGTTCTTGAGATATTGCGTAGCTCCAAAATTTAACAGGGCCACCATTTTGAATGTCAACTATACTATACTGAATTAACATTGTTGTAGGTTTGGTTGTCATAATATTTATAAAGTGTAGAGTTTTACAATATTCTTTTGAGTGGTTATGGAAATATTGCAGAAAAGGATTTGTTAATTTACTTGTTCTATCTTTCAAAATGATGGACCTACAATAAATATTTCTTTATTAAAAGCCCATTATAAGCTTACCCAATTCGATTTGAATATACATCATGGCAACTGAACATTTCAAACGGCCATCATTTAGAAAGTCAGCGACTAATCTTTTAACATGACTATAAGACTAACTGTTATAATATTCGTTTAGTTTTTTTCGGAGATATAACATAAAATATTTTGTGAATCAGGTGGTACTAGGTTTCAAAATAGCAGACCTACGATAAAAACAATATCGAAACTTAATGTACATTACATGTTCGTCGAGAGTACCAAATTCTGTTAGAATTCACTGAATAGTTACTGAGATATACCATAACACCCAAATAATTCAACTGGCCAACATTTTGAAAGCCAGTGAAAAGTGCTTTTGAAAAGTATAAAAGTCAGGTCCTATTACTGTATAGAGTTTGGTTGAAATCTGTGAATGTGTTCAAAAGATATTTGGGGGGGGGGGGGGGCATGCACACAGCTGCAAAAACAGAAACACAGACAGAAGACAGAAATGTGATCTTGTAAGCCTATATGTTTCCTTTGGAAGGTAAGACTAGAAACTGTTGTCCATTTTATTTTGTTTTTATTTCGTTCTTACCACCTGTTTTTGTCATGGTACCTATACTGTGTCACTTGCGAGTACTTTGGTACATTTGTGCATTTAAAGTAACAAGCTCAATTGTGGCTTGGTAACCTGTACTTGCAACAGTATTAAAATATTTTGCAATACATCTAAGGTCCATGATTATTACACTCATATAAGTTTTGTTTACAAAATATTACATTTTTCATACTTATTCAGGTTAAAGAAGTTTAAGAATAGGATGTTGTCGAAACTCTAGATATTAGTACATTTTTAGCGGGCCATTTGCAGCAGGTTTGAGTAAAAATTTTAAAAAATGTCCTATACGTTACAATTTTTAACAGGAAAATCAATGAATGTGCAAAAAATGTAATAATATTGTAATAATCTCCATAATCTGTAAGTCAAGTGCTAGATATTTAATAAATTTTTCGCAAATACTTTTTCGAACAAGCGAGTAAGTGAAGTGGTTGGTTTCGTCAGCTCTGCAGCTGAGCTCAAGCGCTGCTCCGCGAGTGGGATAAGGTCCGTCCGTGAAGGCTGCTGTTGTAGTTGTCCCGACTTCGTTCTCTGCGCGTGCTGATGTGGCAACAGCGTACAGTTATCTGCTTGCGCGCCGTCACATCATTCGTCCGAACCGGCCACCCCTCCCTCCCTCTCCAACCTGCGGCCTGCCGCCCTATCTAGGCGACGATTTCAACAAACAACACGCTCAGAGCCGCCCGTTAACTTCAATATTTTGAACCTGACACCAACACCGAGCATGGTGGCGCAACTGTAACACATTGGACCCACATTTAAGAGGACCCGGGTTCAATTTCTTGCTCTGGCCATCCTGATTTCGGTTTGCCATGGTTTCCCGAAATCGCTCCAGGCAAATGCTGGAACTGTTCCTTAACAAAGGCCATGGCCGACTCCTGTCCCAACTCCAATCATTGTACCAAGTTGTGTATCACTGTCTCTAATGACATAGCTGTCGACGAGGCGTAAAGCCCACTTATCTTACCTTACAACTCCAACAACTACCACCGGAAATTAGAGTTAAAATGCTTTAACCATCCATAGGCAGTTCTGTCATCACGCATTTGGTAACCTGTGCAACTGTCGCAATACCAACCACCAACAACATGAACAACAACATCAACTGTTCCAGAGGTCTAACTTTTAACATCAAAGAAATTTATAGACTGTATTTCTTAATAATCACTTGGGAAAATTAATGTTAACAAGTATAAGAAGGTTATAAATAGTCTTAAAAAAAAATTAACTGGACCGTCATAACGTGCTCACTTCAATGCAGACAGGTAATGTAAAGCATGCAACATTATTAAGTTACACACTATCATATTTTGTCTCGGTTGACCTATCACCAGTACGGTATCTAAGACTGAACAAGTTATTAAATGTTGTGTGCAACTGTACCAAATTTATGAAACATAAATAAGTAACCATGATGGCACAATCAACAGCTGGTTGTGTACACTTACCAGCATGAATGAAAGTTTACGCATATTTCCTTCATTTTTTCATTTCTCTGCTACTCAATGAGTGCACAAAATACATTATAGTTTTTATACACTAAATTGTGTTAAGCAAGGTAAATGGACGTAAACATACAACTTGACACTAACAGGGACTGGTAAAGAAATCAGCCATGGACTTTTGTTAGGATGCATCCCAGCATTCGCCTGGGGTATTTTGGGAAACCAGGAAAACGGAAATTGGGATCGTCAGGGGCTCTTTCTGTAAATTGTGTTATGTGGCCATTTACCCAGTACAATATTTAAGACTAATAATATGAATCAAGTACATTAATTCCATCCTTGTTTAGAACAAGTTCTGTCTGTGTCACCAACTTTCAGCAATCTTATTTTTCTCTTTCAAATATCTCTTCATGTCAGTGACAGAGGAGATAGAAAAAGAAGAAGACTAGCCAAAGAACTTAAGCCAGCTATGTCTGCAAAAAACCAAATATCACACACCTAACTTAATTTGGCTTTCCAGTGAGGCATTTACGGCAAACTAGGGTTACTAAAGTTTTATAATACACGATACAAAAATGTGGCTTCTGAACTTCATGCGATTTCTGTGACTAGTGAATCACGCAAAAAAAAAACAGTTGTCCTGTGAAAAGCAAGTTTAAGTAAACAATGAATTAAATGACTTGGCAATAACATGCTTCCATTTATTGAAAACCAACTTGCGGCAATGGTAGTTACCACGTAGTAGAACCCTGTTGTAATGTTATCACTTATAATAGTGCTGTAACTGAGCAGCAGGGGGGTACAGGGGTACATTGTACCCCCCAAATTTTTGGAGGGGGAGGTGTGGGTACAAAATACCATTTGTACCCCCCTAAATTATGTGTTACTGACAAGTAGTTAACAACCATGATAAATCTGCATACAGGGGAACTGTTTCCAATGACTTTATGGGGTTTTATCACTGCACACGTGTATGCAGTGTTTAATACAAAATTGTGAAAAGAACTCTTAAGACACCTGCCATTTGTTTCATATTCATATACAATTGTAGTGTGTTATGAAAATTTCTAGTACACAATTTCACAAGTGCAAAATTTCCTATGTACGAAGTGAAAAACAACTTTAACTGTGTAAGAAATTTTACTTGACATGCTTATTAGTAATAGCTTTCAGAGTTCCTCAAACAAAGCAAAAGTGTGTGTTTCTGACTGCAGTGCCTCAAAATATGATGACATCCCTGAACTTCACTTTGAACTTTTAATCAATAACATTATATTAGCAAGGTTATTGCTTAAGTCTCTCAGCAAAAACAGTTCGGTGTAAAGTATGCTTGTCAGTTCAGTGATTTGCTCTTAGTGGCGAGGTGGTATTTGAAGCGGCTTTCAAGGTCGCTCCTATTACTACTTACTTCTGAGTCACTAGGCAGGACATGCACTTGATGTAGGTCTATTTTCCTATATTTCAAGTTAACTAAACAATTGGGAATGTTCCTATTCTTAACGTACCCGGTATTTATTGTACACAAGCACATACAGTGAACAGTGATGCTGAAAGTGAATCATAATGAAAAATTAAGCAGTTTGGTGCCCCTCTGATTGCTATCAAAGAAGTAAACTTTTAACTACTGTACACTGAACGGCATTTGCTTCTGTTATTCAAGAAATAAAGAAATAGGAAGGGAGAATTATGGGTATTATTTGACTCAATACAGTATAGACTCCACTACAGATGAAACAAAAATATTTTCTTATTTTAGGTTTGGCAGCCAGGTATACAAATGATGGT